>PVJX010007591.1:0-70191 GCA_004027295.1 Dolichotis patagonum
CTCTATCCAGCACCAGTTATCTGCAGTTCTTCACCTGCAAGCCTACAAACACCATAATCATACCCAAAGAACTTAAGAAAGCAAAGAAACCGTATCTGATGTATTAGCTGGGACCACTACACTGTTGAGGCTGAGCTATTCCTGTGTGGTGTTATTTTCCTCCTATTTCTGAGGTTTCATTTAACCATAAATATGTTTAAGTCAAATTATATGCACTTGAGTATGTGCACATATCTGTTTATAAAATTCTGACTGAAGATGCATGGTCATCCACCAAGCGAATTACAAGGAGACGCAAGCCTGTAAAGCTCACCTAACGGGTGCGGCAGCTGTGTGCCAGTGGACTTTGTTCCTATGTTCCTTGTGCACCCCCAAGCTCCACACAGGATAATGTCACAAACCATTGTAGCCCCGTGGCTGCTGGCATTATCTGACTTCATTCTTCCCACTTCCCCTTCCCCTTCCCTCAAGCCCTGCAACAGACCAGCCCTTTAAGATTTTGTTTCTTCAGTTTTGATCGCCTGAGGTTTGATTGGTCCAGTCCTGACAGGTTTGGTGGCTATGGTAGATGCAGGGGGTGGCTTCTCTTCTACTTTTTCCGGACAGACACCAGGAGGGTCTGTCAGTGTTTCAGGAGGTTTACTTGCATCACTGTCCACTTTTGGGGCTTTGCCTCCTATCTGTTTGCTCTGTTGCTGTTCAGAGAAGAACCGCTGCGTGGACTGAAGAACCTCTGCTCTCTGTTTTGCCTTAAAAAATAAGAAACAATAATTGAAAATGCTGCAGTATTACCAAAGCCTGTTAAATCAATCTCAGTTCAAATTCTTTCATCAATCACAAATCAGTTTTCCCCACACTGGTTTGGCTAAAGCCAAAAATACCTCATGATCGATCAGCTTTTAATGCATAGACTTCTTCCTATCTTTGGAAAATATTCCGTGTGATTTTTAACATTTGAAAGAAGACCACCTCCCACCATTTTTCAGTCTGCCCTCTTATAAAATAGTAAAATAAAATTGCTGCTGGTTTGTATTTTTTCTGAAACAGCTCACTAATACCAAATTTTATTCAGGGAGGGTGCTTGCAAGTCTGAAAACATACATGTAACACTTCAAACTTCGAGTTATCAACATGTGGTCTACAATGAAATGAAAAGGAAGCACTTATATTGTGGCATTACCAACACCTAGGACCAAATGTCTTGTGGCTGAGTCCTCTTCCCACAGCTCTCTTCTGCAGGGGAAGAGCATCAGAAATTAGTAACTACAACTTCACTCGATCACTAAGTTCTGATAGCTCCTACCACATTCTGAGCTGGTAAAATAATTTCTTAGTTTTAATGACTATGTGCCCCAAAGAATATACTTACGTCAATCTGTAAATTATACCACTGTAACATACACAATTAAAACTTAAGTTTCTCTACCTCCTGAACACACACAAAAAGTCCTTCATGGTCTACAGGTAACCTGTACTATTCAAACATCTAAAGCAGTTTTCAAGGTATCTGTATATTCGCCCATCCCATTAAAATTATTAAGCTCTAATGTCATTTCTAACACGAGAATGTGTGAAAATCAAGAGCCAAAAAGCCAGGAGCAGAACTAGAAAACAAGGCCAAATAATCTCCAAAGCTTTTTATGCATACTAGTATTTTAGTAATAACAAACATGAAATTCCTAGGTACATAGCCTAATAAAAGTAGATATTTAAAGTTTTACTGCAGGGTAGTCATTAAATTTGATTACTAAGCATCAGAAACAAGGATCTCAATTCGGACAGAAACTTTCATCAGTCAACTGAATTCTCTAAACAAGATTATCACAAACATGTTTCTAATTCAGAGCAAAGCATCACTGTTTACATCTTCCTGTTTGTAAGCAGCAAGCTTTTCTTTATTCTACTCCAATCTACATAGTGATAAAACCAGTGAAATCACTCAGATTGCTACACTCAACCCTCAAGTACAGAAACTCCAACTGGCTGTACAGGCAGACGCATAAGGTTTGTGCTATAAAAACTGTCCCCACACAGACTCCTGAAGGCACTCTTCTGCTTTAGCAAACCTCATGTTTATTTGTGCCTTTCATCAAGAAGGATCCCAAAGTGCTTTCCTAATTTCTTCCTCGAAAGCTACACAATCCACTGTGGAGCACAGCCACCTCAAGTGGCAGGTAAAAAAGGATGTGGTATCAGCTCAATAAGAAAACTGTACTTGAATGACTTGTGAGGAAAGAAAAAAATCAAGATAAGCAACATCTTACCCATTCCAGAGTTGTCACATAACTATAGGTATATCATAAGCTGGATGGGGTAGGAGGGAAGGGAAGGAAGTAAGAAAAAGGGGGGGAAAAAGAAAAAAAGGAAATAAAATGGGGAAGGCTATAATATTACTTTTTTGCTATTTCAAAAAATATAGCATCCAAACTCAGATCTCCCTCACATACTTATTTTTTTAAGCAATTCAACTGACTGGAATTTATAATAAAATCTCTATGTGTATAGCTGGGGGTGGGGTGGGTGGGGAGGAACAGAAAAAGGGAAATAGATGGGGTGGGAGGAAAAAAATAGAAAATAAAAAAAAAAAGAAAAAAAAAAAAAGAACAAATAACAGTATTTTGCTGCTGAGACAGTGAATGCCTGGATACACGGTTATGGGTCCAGAGCATTTTAAGACATGGTTCAGAGACAGATTCTTGCTCTGATGGCTGTTAACACTGTACTAACCTTCATGTCTTGTTCAGCCTTCAACGCAGCCTGGGCCTGATTACCTCTGACTCCAGATAGTGATCCACAAGGACCCCTGGCTACATGTGGCAAACGAGCATGGCTCATGAGGCCTGTGGTCAGCGGAGGAGGCATCTGACTGGCCAGTGCCATTGGTGGCCTCTGAACAGGCGCTGGGAAGGTGTTAGTATGTGGGGCTCTTACCAATGGAGGGACCAGGTTAGGCTGAGAGAGAATCTGAGTGAAAAAAACAAAACATACAACATTGAACTGTTAAAAAAAAAATTGCCAACTAGACCAGGTTGGCTTATCCCAGAGTAAATTTGTGCCCATCCTGCCAGTGAAAGGAAGCTTAGGGACTGTGCCATTTCATTTCATTAACAAAACAAGCAGGTCATGCTTGGAGAATTTAACAGAAAAATTAGGCAAAGCATGCCACAGAACTCCAGCTGGTGCTAGCATCTCAGCTGGAAATTCCATAGGAGGGACAGAAAGGCTACTCAAGTATCTTTTAAAAAGTTACAGCTGCAGAAAAGGCACACACATCTCTATCAAACATAATCTGAAGATAAATAAAGTCAATAATACTGATTAATGCAACAAATGTGTTTCTCAGGAACCAGTTAAAATCTGTGAGTCGTTACCAGTTTTAGTCCTTCAGCATGATCAGCGAAAGGAAGAGAAGTCACCAGTTTACACATTTTTGGAAATTTTTACTTCAACTGGATATTGGTATTTTAAAACAAAAACCATGATAAACAAAAAGCCTACTTTAAACCTGGAAAACTTCAAGCACTGGGACCCTTCACTTAAAAGTCAACTTCCTCAAAAAAAGATAAAAGAAAAAGGACTCAAATGATCAGAGCTGTGTGGGGAATCTTTTAAGTATTTCTATTGTCTGCTTTAAAACTAAACAATTACTACCTGTGCCTAGCTATAAATTGCAACAAATATTTTTGAGTATCAAATTTACTGTTAAAATCAGAAATTTTTTATTTGAAAATATACTTAACTGGTTAACACATGGTAAGATTATGAAAGCAGAGATTTAGTCAGATTAGCAATCATATATAAGTAAATAACACTCATTCTTACTTCTATCTGCCTACCTGGGGTGCAAACTGTGTGGGAAAAGGCTGTGTCATTCTCACAGTGGCAGGGGTGGACTGGAACTGCTTCTGGTAGACAATGCTGTTCATTTTGCTGGACTGGCTGTTTGGACTGGTTGAAGTAGCCCTTGGGAAGAAGCCACTGGTCAGTATAGTAGTGCTAAGGAAGCAATAGTATTACATTTTTATAGACATTGTTCTTGGTATTTGTATCATACTTGTAGTCAATAAAAATTTACGAAACACTGTGGTAGGAGACACACTGGAGAGGCAGAGGTGAGAAAGTAGGGTAGCTACACTTGCCTTGAAATATTTTCTTAAAACACATATACATGAACATTTTAGACAAAATTGTAAGACTGAATATCTTATTAAGTGCTTTTCTTTTCAACACAGGAGAGATGATATAGTAAGTATTTAATAAATAAGTGGTAAATAATTATTTATTTTGGACTGGGAATTGAACTTATGACCTCACTTAGGACTTCACACTTGCCAAACAGTCACTGTGCTGCTGAGCTATATCCCTGGCCCTATTTTGCAATTTAATAAGAAATGTAAATGTCCATTTTACCGAAAGGGACTAGATGTTGGTGTGGTGCTTCTCCCGCCGATTGGAGGTGTGCCTGGTTTTATATCAATACCACTTCCAAAGGCTTTTAGTTCCATTTCAGACATCTAAGGAAGCAGAGAAAATAAGCTTAACATTCCTTGAACTCCATGTGCTAAGTGCCATGTTTAATGTCTAAACGTGAAGGTTTAATCTAGAAAAGGGCTAAGAACCTACCGGTTGGGACTTAAATTTCATGAAATTATCAGGCCAAACAGACGTAGTTTAAGTAAGGATGAGAAACTGAAAAATCTAATTCTTCCATAAAATCTGCAAATTTTTTGTAAGTACGCAAATATAGGACTGGGCCAAACACATTAGTAACAGCATAACATAAATAGTATATTGGGATTTAAGATTTTCTTAAAATCTTAAATTTTAAAATCTTAAATTGGTAAAAATCGATGCATTTTCTTTTTATAGACCACACAGATGCACCCATCTGAACAGATGGCCTTAAATTTTCAAATAAGCCCCACAAACTCCTCTTCACTTACTTTCCCTGCAGTTGCAATCATGCTATGCTGTGTCCCAGCAGGAATTAATCCTCTGAAAGGCTGGCTGACTTGTGCAGGACGGCTCAGACTCTGAGCCTGTGCTTGTGGGGGGGTGTGCTGCAACGGGGGCTGCAGGGTCTGAGGCAATGCAATCAAAGGCTGTCCTGTGGACCCAAAGTTAGGCAAGGAGAGCTGGGATGCTGGTAGAGGTACTGTAACCTGGAAAAGCAAACAGAAACCACAATGATTTACTCATACTACTGCACATACCTCCATAACTACATACAACTCTAAGTAATTTTTTAAAGCAAGACTTTAAATACAGTAGATCTAACTAACATACTTTATATGCAAGTATTTGCTTAGTAACTACCTCTGTTCTTTTATGTACAAACCCAAAATGTAACATGTTGCTTAATAACAGGACACAGGTAGGGCAACTGTATCACTGTGTGAACATGACACATACATTATTTCTGAAAACTAAGACGGCTAGGATTTCACCAGGCATTATAGTATTTTTCTTTGGGATAGGATCTTGCAGTGTTTCTCAGGCTGTTACTAAACTGCTGGTGGGTTTGAGTGATGATCCTCTTGCCTTAGCTTCCTGAGTAGCTGGGACTATGGGTATATACTATCCCACCTTATTTCCCAGGTGAATAAACTTACAGGATCACACATAATTATAGTACTGCTCATGTTCCTTGCCGCAAGGCAACTATATAGATGAATTACCCCACTGTACATGTCAAATAACTATAAATAATTGAAGAATGGTTTGTCTTTGCCTTCTGCTCTTCCTCTGACTTTTAAAGAGTTAAGGTGATTAATGGTATCCCTAAAGAAGACATTTGAGAAATTCAAGTGTGCTTCACTGAAAAGCATTACTGAATTCATACACTTAAGTTTTGTTATTTTCTATCACAACCATCCAATGTATTATATTAACCTGTCTGATGCTCTTTAATCTTTAGTCTTCTTCATCGTAAGCCACCTACTGCAAATATATTCTTGAAAAAATGGTTTTCAAACTTCTATATTTATGGATCCCTTTGTTAAAGTAAGCTATTACAGAGAACTCCACTTTTTTAAATAAAAGAGATAAAACCAAAAATAACTGAGGGATGAGGGAATGAGGAGACAGTTATTCATGGAATTCAATGAAATACTTTACACTCCCAATAGTCCCTATGCAACTGCCAGGCTACCTCAGTGAAGTCTGAAAACCACTCCTCCCATCTTGGTTCTACATGAATCCCCAAACAAAAATAATAATAAAGAAAATTAAGGAAATTTACCATGCCATAGTTTACCTGCTGGAGAGCACTTGGTGACTGCGCAGTGTTATAAAAATTTGTCTGGCCAGGTTGTTGTACTTGTCCAGAATAAAGATTTGAGGCTTGGGTAAGATTTGCTCTAGCCTAGAACAAATATTATAAAGAGATAGGGGTTAAAAATTCAAAGAAATCTTTAATAATACTAGCATAAGATAAAAAGAACACTTTTTACATTGTATCTTTTAGTATCTATTATCTCATACTTTTTTTTTTCTTTAAAAAATGTTCCCTTAAAACAATATGGATATTTTTAAAAAACAGGTATCTAATGATCATGTATTCTTCTGGCTCTTGCATACCTGGAGAAGATGTGTATCAATCAGCTGGGAACCTCCTAGTCCTGATGCTTGTCCTAGCTGATGTTCATACAATATAGGAATAGGCTGAGTATTTGAAGTTTGTTGAAAGGCAAGACCAGACTGTGCCTTCGCAAGTTCCTGGTGTTGGACAGCTGGAAAGTTGTGGATAGCAGTGCCAGAAAGGACCACAGATGGCTGGGATAAGCTGCTTTGCATAAAGGCTGGCTGAGATCTATGTATTAAAGAAGAAAAGGTTGTGTTACACGCTAATTTTATTTGGAATCCAAAACGATCAAGTCCTCTACCACAGAACTCACGAAAAGAGGCAGAGAATGCACACTGTTTAAAGGGTCATGTAGAAGTTCTGGGAAAAGTTCCCTCTCCCTGACAAACTGGTTGTGTTTCCCTCTTGTACTAGTTCACTACAAAGCTGAGAACCAGATCTACTTTTCTCTTTGGCGACATTCTAGTCCAAAGGAGAGCTGGATTTATTATTGTTAGTAGCCATATCACATGTTAACTTTTATTTAGATCCTTTAGCAATTTTCTGTGATTTCTGACTGTTAAAGGGTTGAAATCACTACGTCGAGGTTTGAGGCTTAATTTTTTTTCCCTCAGTAAAGTGTGGTTAAACTTAAGGGAGACCAAGGTTTGCAATATATATATAATCAACATGTCTAATTATTTAATGTAGTTTATATGATCATCCTGGCTTTTGGGGGGAAGAACAAGAGGGCAGTAGTGACTATGGGAAGGAGAACTAACAATCACATTATTTCTAATATTACAAATATAACTTTGCTGTTTCTGAGACAGGATCTTGCTGTATAGTCCAGGCTGTCCTCCAAAAGCAATCCTCCTGCCTCAACCTCCCAAGTGCTGAGATTATAGGCATGTACCACCACACCCAGCTACACATAACTTTTACAGCAATTACCTATATGGTTGAAGGGAAGAGCTGAATAATTCCTGAGCCTGGGACACAGCAGGTCCAGCCCCCAAACTCAGCTGAGCCTGATGCTGGCCTTGCAGTGGTGCATAAATAGGAATCGGGATCTGCTGCACTGATGCTGGCTGTAATGCAATGAAAAAAAAACACCTCTAAACATGCAATGAACATCATATCTGTAAATAGTAATACTCAAAAGTAACAGTTTGAGACAAAAAAAGATAAAAGGTAATACCCTACACCAACTCCCTTTTATATGCATCTTGGGGAGCTAGTAATCGTACATAATGTATCTTCATGTTTTTACCCCTCCCCTCCCACGTCTGCTGGTTACCGTCCCAAACTTAAATATCACCCGTTCCCTTACATGAGAAACTCAAAATATAAATAAAGAACAAAAGACAGACAACAGGAAATAGGTAGGGAGTTAGATCTTTTGCAAATGGGAATGTAAACATCAAAATTCATGACTGGTAAATTGAAGCTCTAGTAAATTGAAGAAAGCTTTAAAATTTTGCTAACAGTCTATCAAGATTATCATGAGCTGGGTATAACTTTAGAAAGTCTGTAATTTGTAGTCCTAGATAAGTGTAACAATTATAAACCAGAAATGAAGAGAGTGGGAAGTAGTCTTTGAGATTTACCTGAGAGAGACCTGGCTGGAAGCCCTGTTGCTGAGCCAGGGATGGTGGAGCTAATCGTGCATGTTGGGTATTAAACAAATGACTTGTGTCCATGTAGAAAGCTGGGATTTGAGCTGCAGATCATTAGGGAAAATAAGCAGTAATTTTAATTTTGTAATTTTTCACATACTAAATAAAAATCAAGTTTTTTAGATTTCAAATTAATTAAGCTCTCTGAAAATACAATCAACAGACAAACTAGACATGTGAGATGACGTAAATGCAAAGAGATGCAAAACTTCTACCAAAGAGGTACATGTAAGTTAAAACAAAGTAATTCTAGTGTAATTCAGGTGCTTATGCCGCTGAGCTACATCCCCAACCGTCTTATCCAGTTTTATAAGTGGGCACATTTATAAAGAATATCAAAAAATATTTAAACTTGAAGGATTCACTAAGAGGAAAAAAACATTTTAAAAAGTCTTCATTTAAAATCTTACCTGCTGCAGACTGCGACACATAAACCTGTGGACTCTGTTGTTGCTGGGCAATAAGGGAAGGCATACAGCTTAACTGTGAAAAATGACTGGCAGAAGGCAGGCTGCTTGTCTGTAATTGCTGGGGTTTCACTTTACAAATGTTTGGAGGGTCCGATGTAGTTGTAGATTTTGTATTCAAAGAAGAGGTAGTGTATGTACCAGCTCCTGTATTTAGGGGAGGGATAAAATAAGGGGAAGACAAAACATATTTAAAAGTGCCCCTTGTTGTTCACAGTACCAACTGACAACTGGAAAATTAGTATTTATACCCATCAAGTATAGTAGGTCTTCCGTATCTGTAGGTCCTGTAGTTACACCATGTTAGGTATCATAACCTACAGATAATCTGAAGCATACCAGAGAATATACATAAATCACACGCAAGTAATACACTGTTTTTATATGAGGGACTTGACATAACTCCAGAGTTTGGTATTGTGGAGGTGAAGTTTTGGGTCCAACCCCTCCTGAACACTGAGGGAATGACTGTATCTATACACTGCTTTAAACCAAAAGTGGACATGAAGTGGTTTACAAAAGAAAGGAACACTCATCATTAAATCCATCCATCATTACAAAATTTGGAAAAATGCAAATAGGAAATTAAAATGAAAGAACAAAACACAAACCTTATAAAATACGAAGGCCAATGGCCTATTACAATTAAACCTCAAGGTATTAGTTTTTAATAATCACAAAGAAATGGATAATCAAAGATTTCTTCCATTTATGGCTAAGCATATTTCAAATGACACAAAAAGATAAAGTGCTGTACCTTAGGGAGAACTGTGAAAGTAATGACCTTGAGAGATCTCACTTATTCCTAAAAAGTCATTTAAAATTGAGATCAGAGTTCTCACTTTCTCCTGCAAAACTTTTTTAATAGCAAGAAGAAAATACTGGAGTTCGATTTAAAAGTAAGATAATTATAAATTATCTTTTTTTGCCCTCAGGTGATACAGACCAAGATTTAGGTGTCTCTGTCTTTCTAGGTGAGTCTCTATCAGTAGCATGACTAAGCAACAAAGTCCTTGTTAAAAAATAATCCTACTCAAGGGGAGTGGAGATAATCTACCTGGGGCAAAGTCGTTGGATACTAAAGCAAAGTATAAACCTTCACACTCCCTTTGTTTCCTAATCATCCTACCACAGGCTCCTTCTATTTCTTGGACAGTAACCCCATGCCCAGGCTGATCTAGTGAGCGTAAATGAAGATGCACTGGCAAAGGGCAGTGAGGAAGCTTAGAAAAGTTTTGGAAGAGAGAGGGAAGAGACAGGGCTGGAAGACTGTTTCATTTGAAATTACAATGCAGTGCAGAATTTGAATTGGTTTTAATATATGTTTTTGATTTAAGATAATACAATAATGAATGTACCACAACCTGAAAACTTGCTTTTTGGTATTTAAAACCAGCACATAATAGCAGAAAGCTCAGAAACAATATTGCAATCATCAAGTAAAAACTGGTCAAAGAATGTATTTCTGTGACAGACATTTTATACCTATGGGAAAAGAACCTTGCATTGCTTTGGGAGCAGCAGCAAACAACGGAATACCTTGAAGCAAAATTTGTTTTCAACATAAGCAACATTGTTACACATAAGGTAGAGAAAGGGGTACACTTTTCTAGACAGTTGTTTTAGAAACATCTTCAGTGACTCCTTAGGAACCATAAAGCATCCAAATAGTTTAGGGGGAAAAAACAAACATTAGTGAAAATAAAAGGAAAAAAGGGCAAGACAAACATATTCTACTTTCAGACATTAACAGAGATTCTCCTTTAATAAAAACAGATGCTCAGCAAACCAAAAGATTCCATTATTTTCTATAAAAAGAAGAGGCTGGAAATTCTCTATGCCTAACTCTTCTCCAAAAAATATAAAGTACTCCAATAGGTTTAGGTCAAAAGTGCTCTTAAAATACAGATTGCAAAAACATTTAAGAACTGTTGGATTCTATTTTGGCACTTATCCAATTAGTGATAAATACATAAAAATTGACAAAACTTAAAAGAAAAAACCTCTCAGCAATCACATATTATCTGTACTATGTGTGTATTCCCCATCAATAAATATCAAATTAAAATTCTGAGAAGATAAAGGGGCTAAGAAGCACAAGAAGTTTTTACTAAACAGCTGGTATCTCACATCTTTTGTAAATAATACTTTACTAAGGGAGATTAAATAGGAGATCATAAGAAATTTGCAGTAATGCAAGATATTTCACTGCGAATGTAGCTCAGTGGTAGTGTTTTCCCAGTATGTGCAAAGCTCTATGGTCAACTCCCAGCACCACAAAAACCAAAAAAACAAAAACAACCCCAAAAAAGGTATTCAAGGAAAGGCACAAAGAGTTCTACCTGCCAGTGATGTTGTAGGAGTGACTGAAGCGACAGGAATCTGAGGCACAGACGCACTGGAGAAGGAGCTGTAATTGGCGGTGCTTGGTCCGCTGGCACTGCTGCTGACTCCACTGGCAATAGGGGGCGCTGCAGAAGTCACTGGAGAACCCTTTTCCCTTACATTTGGAGAATTCTCCCAGGCCTTGCGTGCAGACTCCATCTGCAACAAAATGGTCATTTGTTGAGGAGAAATACATGTTAATGCAGAATTACTATAAATACATACACAAAAACTACAAAAATAAATAACATCTACAGCTTTCAAATTTTACTTGCCCCTTTATCCTTACTCCTTTACTCAAACTGCATGGGGGGGGGTGCTGGGAGGGGTGGTAACTCAATTGTTTCTACAGATTACCTTTTTCCCTTTGGTTTTTTGAAACAGGGTATGTGATTTAAGTTAGTCTTGAACTCACTGTGTAGCACAGGCTGGCTGAGTGCTGGAACTGCACAGAACTTTTCCACAGCATCAGGGATCTTAGTATTATCTAAACATAAATTCTATCATCTACTGGTGAGTAAAAAAAAAATCTAATGCCCCTTTGTCGTCACCATCTGAATTGTGATTCTGGTTTTTTTGGACAACGATCTCACTGTGTAACCCAGGTTAGCTTAAAACTCACCAGGTAGCCCAGCGGGCCTCAAATTTTTCATTCTCCTGTCTCAGCCTCCCAAGAGCTGAGATTCTATGAGCCACCATACCAGGCATTTAAATAGCACAAAACATTTTCTCTCAACCTATTCAGGGCAGAATTACTCAAAATGTTAAGACATTGTAAAAATACAACCTATATGTAATTAAAAGTCTTCTAGCAGCTTTTAAAAACAGAGGTAACATTAATTTTGATAACATTTTATTCAACTCAACTGCAATAATCAACGTAAAATATGTATTTTTTAACATAAAAATTCCAGATGCAGCATCCACTTTGTCTTACTGTTATAATAAACTTGAATTTGGACTAGCCATAGATTAAGTGCTCAATAACTACATGTAGCTAGTAAATTCTAAACTATCATCTGAATTACAATAACTTGAAGCTATTTAATGAGAACGGACATACAAATTCTGAAGTTTTCAGTACTACCTGAGGAAGTACTGTGCTAAAAAGAAAACCCATGATCAGTATGATCCAGCTGCAATCACTACAAGTATCATTTTTAATCGTTTTAATAACATTGTTAGGAAGTCTGTGGTTTAGTTAAGTGAAAATTTCTAAAATTTGAATTTATACTAGGATACTTTTAAAGACTTTTTCCTTTTCTCAGAATTATCTTGTTGATTTTAAATATATTTTAAAATAAAACTCTAGAGTACAAGTTAGGAAGTGAAAGCAATTTACTTGTATCACATCATGAGATTTGTGGGTTAGAGTACTGTTCTGTTGACAACACACAGATTATTAAACTGTAGTTAATCTACAGAGCATAACATTGTAAATGGCATTTAATTCATTTCTCAAGTAGCAAAAATGCTGGAAAATATAGGGAAACTAAAAATGTAATGATAACATTGTATTTGCTTAGGTCAAATTAGATTTTAAAGTAAAATATAGTAACAATTACATAAAGTATCAGTCTAAGTAAAGATTGAGATGAAATCACTCAAGTGGAAAAACAGCAAAAACTCAAAAGGAATTGACAGTAGTAAAAATAAGTGCTGTGGAGCAAAAGCTGCTGTTAAAAATTTAATAGTCTCCAACTTGTATCTTTAAGCCTTTTGTGAAGAAACTGGAAGGAAAGGGACATAAATGACCAGCAAGCTGGGGACTCACGTGCTGGCTACATGGCAGAACAATGCAGCTTCCTTTTCTTGCTGATCATCATCAAAAAGATTCACTATCAACCAGTGCAGCATTAGAAACAGCTGCATAACAGAGGCAAATTATGCACTTGTTGAGATAATGAACACAGCATCAATGAGATAGATTTCAAGTAGTCTTAATTATAAAAAATTAACATCACTTAAAATTACAAATAGACGAAAATACAAACTAAAACCTCAACAAAAAAGTGGTAAATGTTTTGCCCACTTACAAGGTGCTATTTTTGTATATAACTAATATATGCCAGAATTAAAATCTCTGAAGAACTCAATGCAAATAATCACAAAGTATGAATATGCTATATTTTTAAATACAAAATTTGCCTGCAGGCATTAATCAGGCGTCACTAAAAGGTTTTAAAAAGCTAATAAAATTTTGAAGTATAATTTGACATCATTCATTTCCTCAGAATATTGTAGTTTACAACATAAAACTAATAGAAATACCCGAAAAATATCGCTAACCTATGTCCTCTAGCATGCAAAAACGAAAGACCCTTAGAGATAGATGTCATCATACATACCTTGAAGGTGAGGCTGAAAGTAGTGGGAGGAACTGAAGTTAGGCCAGAGCTCTGCTGTATAGTCTCCCTCTTAGGGAGGGGAAGGGTGTTGGGCAAGGGCACCTGAAAAGGCAGGCAACACACATCACAATCTAACTAAGGCTACCACAAAAGCTCCATTACTGGCAGTGCTAAAATACTGTAAGGGCGGTGCTTAGTTTTCGTCAGAGCCAACAGGAGTATCTGATTACTTAACAGCTACATTATTTACAACAGTTACCATGCTAAAAGAAACACAATGTTTGTCCCAAGCACAAGGTATACACTGGAAGGTGGAGGTTCGTCCCTTTTAAAGTGCATCAGAGTCACCATGGCTGCTGTTAAAATATGGGTTCTGACTCAGGCGGCCAGCGCTAAAGCCTGGAACCCCTGTACTTCAAATTACTACCATGTGCTGCAGCTGCTGAGTCTCAAACTGTACAGTAACTCTCTAGGGAACAGAACTTCCACCACAGAAGGGGGTGCACAGGTTCTATCAGAATTATTCGCATGACTGTGAAAACAAAGTGATGGCTGGAGCGAAGTACGGGACGTTACGCTATTATCCCGAGCCAACTGTTTTGCTGGGGTAGTAAAACAATGCCAAGCACTGGTAGAAACTTAAAGACATTCAGAAACTACCTGTATCTCTTCTTTCTTCCAAGTCTCTGGATCTTGGGATTTGATTACATACTACCTACTGTATGTTTGGTTTTGACAGCTCACTAAGCTGTTGAATGAGAAGGCTGGGATTTCAGGGGCTTTCAGGTACTCACTTTGTAATACTGTGAACTATCTAATGTAGATTTGTGCTAGTATGGACTACTTAATGGTGAGTCTTCTGACATTCAAAATATGTAAATGATTTTAAAGTATCAGTTAAACAAGTAAAACAAAACTGCATTAAGCCTTACTAAAAAGCAAAAAATATAATCCTTTAAAAGGACAAAAGTGCTATACATAAAATGGATGCCTCAGATTAATAAAAAAAAAAAGAACATTTTCAAAGGTCCCCAAAATTTTCCTATGTGGTACATTTGTCTTTAAACATTAAGCTCAGAATCACTTACTAGGCACAAATAAGCAGCACTGTTTAATCATTCCAAACTGATGACCATTTAACATGCTCCCAGACCCAAACTGGTAATGTTTTTATATATACACTGGATACATATTAATCAAATATAGAGAATTCACCTATACAGGAGACTCCAGTAGTTACCAATGCACAAGTCACCACACTAATCAGTAGTACAGATCACAGAAACCATTAAAATGCTCATCTACATATTTTTCTTTCTATTATTATTATTCTGTTGCTTTTTGAGACATGGTCTTGCTATGTAGTTCAGGCTGCTTTTGAACTCATTATGCAGCCCAGGCTGGCCTCAGTGACCCCCCAACCTCAGCCTCGTGTGTGCTGGGCTAACAAGTATGCACCACCACGCCTGGCTTCATCTGAGTATTTTCAATGACAACACCACTCTCAGGACTCGGTACTTTCAGTGAACAGACTGGCAGAGAGTGCTACATATATTCTTGAGAAAGTATTTACAGAAATATCCTATTGGTTTTTTTTAAATGAGAAAAGACACCACAATTAAAGTAAAATTAATCTGAGACTTCGCTGGTTCAATATTTGACAGTGACTACTAATGACACCAGAATTCAAACTGAAAGGAAGTTCTCTCTCAAGTTCTCCATTACTTGGGAAATTTGTAAAAATATTTACATCAATCTCAGAAAGTTGGTATGGGGAAAGAATTTAGCACATGAAGTATTTTAAACATATGAAACCTGCAGAGGTCTTATCATCAACAGAAAATAACGTAATTTGATCCCCTCTGTTCCTTAGCTGCGCTGTAAGTCTTCCACCTGAACTATACAAGTTGGATTAAGTACCCATAAAACAGCTCACCTTTCTAAAATTGCATGTATGGGATGCTAGAGGAAACAACAGACAGCACAAGGGGAAAAAACTAAGACAAAACCAAAAGATTTCTATACGCAAAATAATAGTTAAAGCCTTTTCAACAAATATTTATCTCTAAAAAATATTTTGAAAAGAATAATCATTTTAGTCTCACAGCCTTTGATTATAGGGAGCTATATTTAAAAAAGAGAGCAAGTGATCAGATTTCTACCATATCTGCCTCCCAATCAAAGGACACACAACTTCTAAAATGATCTTCCAAAGTGTAACATATGCTCACAGCAAGTTATCTAACATTGTAAAATGTACAGTTTTCACCTTTCAGTCAGTGAGGTAGGCAAAATGATGTATTACTAACTTTTAACATAATTTTGAATTATAACATGGCTGTTCTGGGAAGAGGGCTTAATTCACAGCATAACATTACCTCATGTTACAGCATTTAGGAACCAAAGTACATCCGCACATATTACAGCTTAATTTCCACACACACAAATTGGCGCAATAGAGCGCACACACACAGGCACATGTACCTGCCAGTATTGGGGGAGGAACCCTACAGCCAAGAGCCATATCCCTGGCCATTTTTACACAAGTTTTTATTTTTACACAATGTCTAGGTTGCTCAGGCTGGCCTTAAACTCATGATCCTCCAGCTTCAGTATCCTGAGTTTGCTGAGATTACAGGTATGTTCCACCATGCCAGCTGATTTTTTTTAATTTAAAAAAAAAACCTGATTCCTCAGAAGCATTATGATTGTCTTTTCTATTTATCTTAAATGAGTAAGGGTCACTGCATTATACACAGGTGTCATCTGTTAACAAAGTCCTCAAACAGAATGGTCAGTTTGTGGAATGTTAGAGCTAGGAACAAAAATTCTTACTGAGAAGACAGTAATAGCATTAGTACTCATGAAATCAAGCCTAAGCACCTCAAGCCTTCATCCTAAATGGAAAGCTGATGACTTTTAGGGAAAACTAAAATGGCTGGCTATAATTAATAATGTACCTCAGTGCTCTTAAAACAAACGGGCTATCTATATCTACTCTTTCACTGGTTAAGATCTGAATGTTGGTCAATACAGTAAGAATAAAAAGTGATGTACTAGAGAACAACAGTCAGCTTCCTATCCGAATCTGCCAAACCTCCGATTGGTTACTTACATTATTAACCAAAGTATCCTCCATCTTTGCATTATTAGTAGCCACAGTGTTAGGGAGAGAGGAAGAAGGTGTAGTATAGTCTGTTACAGACTCCTGTGGAAGAGTAACATGGAAAAAAGTTTTAAAGTGAAATAACAAATCACCTTCTAAGGATAGCCTAATAGTTGTAAAGTTTTGGAGGAAAACAGAAGGAAAAGGTGGACATCACATTCATCTCACTGAAATCCTACAGAGATTAACAGTAGGATAATATAACACAGATCCCCTCATTAAAATAACACTTCCACTGCTACTGAGCTCCTGTACATATTTAAAAATGCACTGCATAGTACTAAGAGCTGTCAACAGTGCTGAATGTCTTTTGGGATTATTAAAACAATTTTTTGATGTGTTTCCCACACTGTTTAGCTATCAATTATTGATTTGTTTTCTCCTTAAAAGAATGTAGATAAATATCAAAATATCAGTTGTTAAAATAAATTAAGATTTAAGTATATACTCTTTGTTTACTATCATCAGTCTCTTCTTTAAATACAGTGGAAATGGACTACCTGAGCTGTCACTTAAGTCAATTCATTTGTATGGTAATTAAAGAGACCAATATTCAAATAATATAAAAGATTAAGCCAGCATAGTGGTACACAGCTATAACCTAGCACTGAGGAAGGCTGAGGCAGGGGGCTAGACTGGGCTATAAGGCAAGCTGAAGGCCAGCCTGAAGTGCACAGTGAGATCCAATCTCAATGCCCCTTTCCACCAGGGAAAGAAAAGATTACATTCACCTTCCTTTTCAGTGAATATACTGTATGCTCTGGAGTGGACACAAGATGACTGATATAAATGCGTTTTACCATAGTCACTCAACATAACTTGACTTAATGAATAAAGTTGTCCTCTTTATATGTAGGGGACTGGTTGCAGGATTCCCTACAGACACCCACATCTGTGGATGCTCAACCCTAGTGTATAAAGTCAGGTACTATTTGCAAAAAACATATGTGGATCCTCTAGCATACTTTAAATTGGCTCAGATTACTTACAATACTTAATACAAGGTAAATGCTATGCAAATAGTCATTAACTGTATTGTTGAGGAATAAGAAAAAATACCATGCATGTTCAGTACAGAGATAATAATTTTTGATTCTTGGTTGTGTGAAGCCATAGATGCTTACCCTAGATACAGAGGGCTGATGGTAGTTTTAAAGGTATCTTTCACTGATTGTGGCTCCTAAATGCCAGTTAACATCCTCTATGCTCCAGCAATGAAAGAGACTGACTATATTTGGACTTAATGTAATTTTGACTCATTTCTTAAGTTCAGACTCTCACTAGTAGGCAAGGTAAAAGCACCACAACTCTATTAGCAAAACAAAAGTAGCAAAGTAGTGCTATAAACCTAAACAAAAGTGTTCTGAGTTTGTGAACACATTTTTTCACTGTAAACTACTCAAACTGACCAGCATTAAAAGTCCCCCCCCCAAAGAGCAAGACATATAATTTACTGTAAAGAATTTCTTTACATCACACAGGTGGTACCATGAAATAAAGCCTTCTCTGTAGAAGTAATAAATAACTCATACAGATGAAAAATATTATTTCTGTGGTGGGAAGGAAACTCCAAAACCAGTGTTGCCATTTTCTCATTTAAGCCACGGTCCATGCATCAACTGAACTGGTATCGCTGTAGGCTTACCTTTGCATTAGTGGCATATTCTGCAGAAGATACGGAGATCATGGTTCCTATTTCTGCAGACATTTCTGAAACTGCTTTAGTTTCCTTTACTGTGACAGAATCTGCACTTCTCACAGCAGAGGATGCTGGCTTTTCTTGTCCTTCTGGCTCCACCTGTTGGGCATCTTTCACTTTTCTATTTTTTAACGAACGCTCCTTTCCAATGGGACCCGGTTTATGTTCTTTGTTTTCTACTGGACTCAAGTCTGGAAGCTAAAGTTAACGTTTATGATAAAACCCATTACAATGAAAGACATTAACAAATAATTAAATTCAATTTTAAAACTATTCACTCCCTGTGTTAGTGGTGGTGTTAAAAATTACACTTCTAGGTCCAGGGATTTAGCTCAGTGGCTTAAGCGCCTGCCTGGCAAGTGCGAGGTCATGAGTTCAATCCCTGGTACCAAAAAAAAAAAAAACAAAAAAAAATTACACTTCTACTACAAAGCATACAGTTACCTTCTGGGCTTTGATAGGTCCTGCTCGCGGCTGTTTCTGCCGTTGTTCTTTAGGTTCAGAAATTTTGTCAGTAGATTTTTCTGAAAGCACAGGAACAACTTCATTTTCACTCCCATTTGAAGCTGGAGCACCAAATTGAATGGTGTCAATTCCGATTTCAACACCACTCTCTTGACCATTCTTTGTTCCCTGGTGAAAATAAAACAAAACAAAATTTAAAACCCTGCTATCAAACCAAACAAATTTCACATTACACAAAATGACTTATATTTCACGAATAGGTAGCTTGTTTCTAAAATAATGTCATAATTTTACTAGTGAAATATGAAAAAAAAGTGAAGGACAACATTTAAGTTAAACTCCAGGATTTTGAAAATGTGAGGGGAAATTTTAAATGATTAAAAAAACTGGACACATCACAAATACACACTCTACATAACTAGTAGAAATCACTGCTACAGATTTCATTTTTTTACAGTAAGTCATAATATTGAAAAAGGGCGTGGGGGGAGGGGCCGCCAGCGGAGATACAGCTCAATGGCACAGTGCCTGCCTGACAAGAACAAGGTCGTGAGTCTGATTCACAATACAAAACAAACAAACAAAACAAAACTAAACAAAAACCCAAAACCAAAACAACCAAAAAACCCAAAACGTGGTTTTTCTACAGTAGAAAAATATTTACACAGTAATTTGTTTTGAGTGAACTTAGATACTATTGTATTTTCATTCACTAGTTTATAAAATTTTATTTGATCATCTTAATGCAAATTACAGTGACTCTTTTGAAAGGGTAAGTTAAAAGCTTTGAAAGCCATTTAATAATATGCATTAATTGTATCAATTAATGGGTTTCACATGAGTGACATTTCTATACATGCATGCATCACACATTGAACATGTTCACCTCCCTTCTATCTTCTTTCCTTTACCTCTCTCTCCCCTGCCTTGGACCCTTTCCCAGGCCTTAACTGTCCCTCTTCTACTTTCAGGTCACCATTTAGAGATTTAAAAGAAATTGACATATTAACTGAGATTAACTGACCCTGGTTACATTTTAAAGGCACTTTCCCTTAACCACTCTTGAACTGATAAGGTGAAAACTAGCTAATACTTAAGCTTGAAGGAATCAAAATCCAAGCTCTTATAAATGTGCCTACAGGCAAATCATAGGCTCAAGATGTTTTATCATATAAAACAAATGTAAAAGCAAAAAAGAAAGACACTATACAACAGAATTAATAGTATACGTATCTAAAGAATTGATTTAGCAATTACAGTGAATTTACTCAGCACATGCTTTACGCTAGGAAATCTAATCTGTATTCTAGAAAGACAGAGGGAAGAGAAGAGGAGGAGGAGAGAAGGGGAGAAGGAACAGAATAGGAGAAAAGTAGGGGGTAGGTTGGAAGAAAAAAATGAGAACATCACAACTGACAAGTCAGATAAGAGACATACAAAAATCAAAAGAGTTCAGGGATTAGCTACTCTAGAAAAGTAGAAAATTCTTGAGAACATACTGAATCTGAAAGACAAAACTGATAGAAATTTTCAGGAGAATCAAATACTATACTTAGTGTAAAATGACTAAGAATATCTAATGAAACTGGAGCAAAACAGCTACTTGTAGAAGATGGACAAGCAGGAGTCCAAATGGGATGAATCTTTAGTACAGTAAATTCTTTGATGAAAAAGCATAACCATGGACAAAATTCTGCTACAATTTTGATCTAAAAATAGAATTACTAATTCATACTATCTTTGGCATTCCCAAATTAATTACACTGGTCTGGTTAATTACATTGTCTGTGATAAATGTATTTTGGTGTAACAATGTCATTTTATACTCACTTTCCAATATAGGTAAATGTATTTAATGTATATTAGAATAAAAATCTCTTTACTTTGTTCAGTGTTGAAATTCTATTACCAGTTAGTTATAAATGTACAGTTAATATTAAAAGAGCAAAACTGACTAATGACTGAAAACAATTATGTACAAAACTCAGAACTCATAAACAGATGAATAAGAAAATAGGTTGATAGTTATTGACTATTAAGAAATGTAAATTTTCAAACTACCTTTTAAAAATGTTTATAAAAATGCATATAAAACAAGGAATAATAATGACTTTGTTTTGGTAGTCATTCAAGAAAAAAGTCCCTTCAAGGAATTCTCATCTTGTAAAACATTTTAACTTTGCTAACTTAAAATTTCATCAGAAGATGTAACATTCACACAAAAATATTTCTATCCAGAAAACTTTATAAAGACAGTGTGAGAGAAAACTGAGATACCATCAAAATAATGACATTCCCACATTAACTGAAGGCAAGGATAAGTAAATACCTTTTTTCTCATAAACCTGGCAGCTAAGAAACATACGAAAAACAAACTTTCTATACTGTCCTTCATATCAGCATGAAACATATTCAACTTTGTATATAACAAATGGTCTTATGATTAATCATAATGTCAATACAAACAGGTAGAAGAACAATTATTAAACAGACATTTTTAAGTACAGAACATACTGAATGTAGTGATCCTTGATTATAGTTGCACAAAGAGTTTCCTGAACTTTAATATCAAAACAAGAAAGGCTTATTCCAGGCCTACTAGGTAAGAAAATTGGAGTGGCATGTGGGCGTAGTGGAAAGACTAAATAAAACCCAAATCAACACACTTGTTTTCTTTCTTTTTTTTTTTTGGTAACTAGGATCAACCTCAGGACCTCGCACTTGACAGGGCAGGTCAAGCAGGTGCTTACACTGCTAAGCTAAACCCCCTAAAATAAAACCCAACTCAAAACCAACACAGTAATCAACCCCTCTCAATCTCATGCACTCTTCCATTTCTCTGTAGTCTTTTACAGCATAAACTATAGTCCTGCATTAGTCAATAGGATATACTCTGGAATGCATACCATAGGGCAACTTTTCTGTGTGTGCGAACATCAAAGGTATTTATATACACTAAGACTCCAATGAGTCACTAGATGATACAATCTTATGGGATCACCATGGAACTGAATTCATAGCCCATCAATGGCATTTTGAATAAAATGTTACACAGCATTAAGATTGTGCTCTTAAGTTATTTATACTCATATTTCCTCCATTTTTAGTTAAATTCACTGCAACCAGCCTTTTACATACCTTTTCTACCAACACTGCTTTTGTCTAAGTTATAGTGACCCCCATATTGTTAGCTCTACCAATTCAGCGCCTGTATCATTTCACCTGCCACCATCAGCATCTGACATATTTAACATAGCCCTTTTTTCTTTAGTTTTGTAAGACAAGGTCTCACAAGTGTTGAGGCTGGCCCAGGGTGGCCTGCAACTTGCTGAGATCCTCCTGCCCCAGAGCCTACAGTATTGGCATTACAGGTATGCACCACCATGTCTGGCTTCTTAAACCCCTTTTTCACTTGGATTTTAGGATACTTAACTATTCATTTCGTTTTTCCATCTCTAGCATTTCCTGTGCTAGAAAGCCCCAACACTTAGCATTCCAATTCCTTCTCAAGTTATCTCTTAACTCATTCTTAGTGATCTTGTCCAACCAGTTTTCTCTAAGTACAAGCTGCAAGGGCTGATCAAAAACTACTTTAAATTTAATCAAAAAATTATCACAATAAACAATACACTGTCATTTTTAAAAACTGTATTTTTCACTTTATGAAACAATAAGACAAAATTTTATTAAAAACAGGGAATAACAATAGTACACTGTGCATTGCTATCTTCAAAGTAGTTACTTGTAGTACAAGATATCAATAAAAAATTCTATCTTAGAAAACACAGGTATTAGGACAAAACTTTATTTTCAATGAACTAAATCTGTTGTCACTAATCCCCTTCAAAACACTTCCCTTCACTTACTTATCCCATAGTTCTCATAACTTTGTACACTTACCACATAGCTCTGGAGTGTCTTTATAAGGGGAGATTAAAAATACAATCAATGCAACAGGAAGGCAGACATGTAAAAATTCACAGAAACTGACACCATATGGTTTCTGGCTCTTTCCACAAAATCAATATGACCACGAAACGTACACATTTGGATTGAGGACACTCAAGTATGAGCACACAAAGAAACAAAACAGGAGTTCCAGAAATACTTCAGAAAGTGGCAACAATAGTAAGAAAAGCTAAGGGGAATAATTTGAGGAAAATAAACACAACATTTTCTTTTATTGTAGAATTTTTTAAAAAGTTTACTTAGCTCATATACCCTAGTAACTCTGTAACTAGATGATGATCA
Organism: Dolichotis patagonum; assembly: GCA_004027295.1. Lineage (NCBI taxonomy): Eukaryota > Metazoa > Chordata > Mammalia > Rodentia > Caviidae > Dolichotis > Dolichotis patagonum. The sequence continues at coordinate 23,023 of PVJX010007591.1, forward strand.
CTTCTGAACTACAAACATATATCCAATACCCTATAAGACTATTTTGTTACATGTTTAATGAACATCTAAAACCTAACATGTCTCAAATAACTCTTACCCTTTCTTCAAATCCTGATCCAATGTAGCATCTCAATTTTAACTGACAGGAAATTTTATCCTTCTGTTGCTCAAACCAAACCCTTGAGAAAACCGATTCCCTTCTTTTTCTTAAAATCCCACATTTAATCAGTTTAATCTTCAAATTCCCAGAAGCCAAGTATTTCTTAATGTCATTTATCTGGTATAAATTATTATCATCTGATTAATAATCGCAATAGCACTAGCTTCTAGTCCTGCTCCGTGTTTCTTTTTTTTCCCCTTTTATTTGTTGGTACTGAGAATTGAAATCAGGACCGTGCCTGCTGAGCTATATCCCTGGGCCCTACTTTCTGACTCTTAACAGAACTTTAAAGTCACTCCGTTGCTCAAAACCCACCAGCAGTCTCCTAGCCTATCTAAAATCCCAATAGGATTCACTTCCTACTAATTCCCTAACTTTATTTTCTCTCCGTCTCTTACTTCACTCTAGTCACATGCGCTTCCCTGAACTTCCTCAAAAACACCAGACATACTCCTATCTCACGTATTTTATAATTGCTATTTGTAGAACCTGGAAATGTTCTCACTCAGATGTCTGGATAGCCTGTTCTCTTGTCTTCTTCAAAGCTTGAATTTAAATGTCACCTAAGTAAGATTTCCTGGCCACCCTACTTTAAATTATCTCCACATACTTTGGAAAATTCCTTATGCACCTTCTGTTTTGCTTTTCTCCTTAGCAATGATCCCCATTAAGCATATTATGTATTATCCACTATAAGATAACATGGTTTTTTCTGGTGTTTTTAGCTCTAGTTTTGGAAGCTCACAAGTTATAACAGTACCTGGTATATGGGAAGTACCTGACAAATGTTCATATAATGAATGAATAAAGAAACATTTAAACAGTCACTTATTAACATTCACATATTAATAAATTACAATGAAATGATCATCTACAAACTATTTGTAAGTATTCATGTAGAAAACCAGAAGATACAGAAAATAGTTAACTGTGTTTATGTTCTGTATCACAAGGTCTTTTCTTGAGGCTAAAAGACATGTTTTAACCTTAAGTCTAAATGTGTGAATAGCTTATAAATAAGAGGTTTAGTAGCATTATCATCACTAGGAAACTTAGAATCTTACTCAGATCTCAACCCAGACCAATGAGTAAGAATCTTAGAAATTTGTATTAATAGCCTTTTAGGTGATTCTGAGGTATGTTACTTTATTTATGTATTTATGTATGTATGTATTTATTTGTTTGTTTGTACTGGGGATTGAACTGACAACCTAGCACTTGCCAGGCAGGCACTTAATGTGACTGAGCTAAATGCCTAGCAAAGTATGTTAAATTTTGAAAACTTGCTTAAAAAAAAAAAAAAAAGACAAAAAAAAAAAAAGATGTCTATTCCTACCTCTGATGAAGTAGCAGATCCAAACGAAGTTAAGGGCTTATTCCATGCACTGACTGAAGGTGGCTGAGGTGGACTAATGGGACCTACTGCAAAAGAAGCCATAAAAAAAATGACCCTCAATATCAAGACTCTAATGCTCTGTCCATTTAACCCTTTCCTGCAAAGATAACAAGTCAATAAAACAATGACTTCATATTCATACAGAATCTTAAATGACAAAATAAAGCCCATTCAGTTCTATTAACTTTACAAACATGTGTCCATAAAACATAACACAGTTGTTAAATATGCTTACTTTAGAAACAAGTAGTTTAAGAAAGAAAGCTAAGAATTACTTTTATAGATACTTGCTTAAAAAAAAAAAAAGATGGCAAGAAAAAATTCCGCAGCACAACTTACATTTCTTAGAGATGTCATTCAACACAGCTGGCGGGGCCACTTTGTTATCCCACAGGTCAGCTGTCAGGCTGCCGTGTGGCTGTGGAGTCTGGATGGACTTTCCTGTGGCCACATACTCTGTGCCATTAGGTGCCTGAGCTGAAGGCAGCCTGACGGAAGGTGGTGGCTGTTTTGAAGACTGTGAAGTCTGTAAGGGATTCTGAACTGGTTTGTGGGTCTGGGCTTGAGTCTGTGCTGGAGCAGTGGGAGGGGGGGCTGGGGTTGGGGCTGGGACTGGGGCTGGGACTGGGGCTGGAGCTGAGGCAAGTGGGACTGAGGCCACTGAACCGGAAGCTGAGGCCGCTGGGGGTGAGACAGCTGGCACAGCTGGAGCCGGGACTGCTGTGGCTGGCGGTGGAGCTGAAGCTGGTACTAAGGCTGAAGCAAGGATAGGAATTGAGGCCGGGGCAAGAATAGGGACAGATGCTGGGGCTGAAACGGAGGCAAGGATAGGGGTTGGAGCTGGGCTGGAGACTGAAGCTGAGGAAGAGGATGTGATTGGAGCTGCAGAAGAGGCTGAAACTGGGGTTGATGTGGAAGTTGGAACTGGAACCGAGGTTGAGGGCAGTACCGGAGCTTGGGCTGGGGCTGACACGAGCACTGCGGGCGATGTTACAACTACAGTTGCAGCCGAGGCTGTGACTGCAGGTGCAGGTGATGCTAGAACCAGAGCTGAGGTTGAAGACGGAATTGGAGCTGCAGCCAGGGCTGACACTGGAACCTGGGCTTGCTGGGTCCCTGTGGCCTGTTTTTTCGCAAATCTTGGAGGAAGCTTAGAAGTCTGATTTCTTCCTTTCTCATTTGCATTCTTTTTGTTCCAGACCTTAAATTGGTGGAAATCACTTTTGTCAACAATGTAGCTGAAAACAATAGTTTGTGCATACAATCTAACAAAACTACCTAATTCATTTCTTTTACTTTTGTAAATGTGTATTCATAAGCAAGAATGTCAAAGTTCCTATAAACTAAAAGCTAAGACAAAAATGACAAATATGTATTACGTATTTTTGTTATGCAGTTCCATACTTTCTTTCCAATGATTCCGAAATTTAAAAACTAAAAAACATTTGCATTTTTACTTGACAGTGAAACTTGATCTGAGCTAACAAAAAAGCTACTTATAGGTCTCAAATCAACTCACATATGCCTCAAAACCACTGATTTCTGCGAGTGTGGCTTGCTAGTATATGCACTGCTACTTTAACCAACTAATCAATAAATTCTCTGAAAGTATCTGGTTACAGGAGGTATAGATTCAACTTCAACTCATTAATTTATCCTCTGTACTTTAAAATAAACCAATTTAAATAACAAGAACATTTTTAGGCCAAAAATTTATCACCTATTGGATCATGACACTGTGATTTCGAGGATAACTGTTCTGTTTCGTTTCTTGAGGCAGGGTCTTACTATGTGGTTTAGGCTTGTCTGGAACTCACTATGTAGTCCAGTCTGGCCTCAAACTCACTGTGATCCTCCTGTCTCAGCCTTCCAAGTGCTGGCATTTGAGGTGTGCTTCACCATACCCGGCTTTTAAGATAATTTAAAATTAACTCAACTCTTTAAGGGGCAAATAACATGACCAATATTGACAGATAAATATATCACTGAATCAAAGTAAAGATGATCTACTTTCTGGCAAATGGCAAGCTACAAGGTATATCATTTAAAATTTACTTACGTTCTGGTCAAAATAGTTGAAAGTTCTGAAGATGGAATAACTTTCACCACTTGAGTAATAAAATAAACTTGTTTTTGTAAGTAGATGGAAACCTCAACTATTTGCTAACATACGATGGACAGCATTCTTAACTATGACAAACTGAAACAAGCTTCAAACCTGTATGACTTGTTCTTCCTTCTTTCGGCGTTCCTCATCCTGCAAACGTTTTTGTTGTTTTTTAGATACCACTTCAGTAAAACCGTCATCATTTAAATTTGACTGAGGGTCTTCAACTACTGTTACCTCAGGGTGATCATCAATTATAACAACACCTGCAAGTATGAAAAATGATTTAAGTATATTCTTTGTTTCAAATTACAGAGTAACGATGTCTGGTGTATTTATTTAGCAGAAAAAAAATGTCAGAGATGCAGTTTATATAATTTACAGTAAAAGCTAGTGGTGGTAAACCTACGGCACATGTACCTCAGCGGGTTGTTTGTATTACTGAAAGCTCTGAAAAGTTCGCCATCAGTGGTAATAATCTATTTCACATGCTATAACATGGCCATGCATTAGTAAAATTTGAAAAGATTCCAAAGATTTATGAAAAATTTCACAAAGATCACAAAGAAAGTACCAAAACTGTATGGTATGAATGTTTTTCCTGAAGCAATATTAAAAATTAAAATTATCCTCTATATAACCTCTCTTTGCCTTAGATGTACATAGTGCTTTTCATTTTTTTGTGTTTTTTTGGGATTTTTTTGATGTACAGTGCTTTAAAAATAACATTACTTCAACTCATTTGCAAGTCACTATTCGAAGAACTGCATATTACTATTATTTTTCTTTTTCAAAGAGTACAATAAGCTCATAGCTGATTTGTTAAAGGTGAGGTGTCATTTAGCTCGATTTAGCACTAGCAATGGACCCATTTTTCACAGATCTCTGTCTATAATGTGTCCTTGCTAAAAATATGAAATTAATGTGATAGTTCCATGTGAACGCAATGTGGTGTGGCATGGGTGTACAAACATCAAAATCTTCTAGCTGATAATTGTATGTGTTTTCAATTATTCCTGGCTTCTATCCATTAGATGTCAGTAGTAATTCATGACAGGTGTGACAACTAAAAATGTTTCCAGAGGCTGTCATGTGTCCCATAGCATGCAAAAATCACTCACGTTGAGAATCACTTCTTTAAATAACCAAATAAAAAATTCTTAAGCATGTGATTAAAATCAGCTTATTTCTTTTCCATATGAATCAAAAGTGGTACAGAACAGTAGTCCTCAAACTTTACTGTGGGTTAGAATCACCTGGAGAGCTTGTGAAAAACAGACCCTGCTATGACCCACTGTCATACTTTCTTGATTTAGCAGGTTTGGGGTAGATAAGAATTTGCATTTCCCACAAAATTCCAGCAGAGACTAATGCTCCCAGGACCACAATCTGAGAATAACTGGTCAAATAATGTCCAAGACCAGGGCCCACATCAGCATTTAATATGTATACGTGACCATTATTTAGATTACTCAGTGTCTTCAGCTGTAGTTTCATCTGAATGAATGGCAGTGTACTTTTCTATATATGTCTTTTCATAAAGATTTCCTTGTTACTTATTTGTTTCGTCTTTTTTGGGGCTGGGTTTCACTACATGGTTCATGCTGGCCTTGAACTCACTTTGTAGCCCAGGCTGGCCTCGAACTTGCATCAATTCTCCTGCCTCAGTCTCCTGGGATTACAGGCATGTACCACTGCACCAGGCATTCACTGATAATTTCTTTATCCGGTATTTTCTTATTGCTTGTTACTCTTCACAAGACAATCATTTATGATTTACTAAGTAATCATTTATAGCAATACTGCATTCTGTTCTTTAGTTCTCTACTTACCATATCTTAGAAACCAGTCTTACCAAGTTTGTAATCTTTTTTTTTTTTTTTTGGTACCAGGGATCGAACTCACAACCTCATGCTTGCCACTGAGCTAAATCCCCGGCCATATCTTTATAACATCCACTTAAATGTAACAAATAAAATGAAAGGAACATATGACGTACTTGCATAATTGTTAAGATCGAACTGTGAGAGAGCATCTACTTTCTCTTTGGGTTTTTTAGGACCTGGTTTGGTGTCTTCTCTTTTTTTCCCAGTAGAATCCTTGGAATTCTTTGGTCCTGTACCATTAGATGTGCCTTCCTGGTGGTGTGCAGAGCTGCCACTGACAGGGTCAACATTGGCTGTGCCTGTGGATTGGTCATCAAATGGCCTAGAAAAAATAATTTAGAAGATAACTACTGCCTTAACATACCCAAACAAAAGGAAAAGGCCCCCACTGGCAATTTCTAAAATTTAACATGAAATAACAATAGGAAACTCTGTATCTCACACTAAGGAGTCTTTAGGATACAAACTTACTAATGTAGAGCTTCTCAATAAAGTACACCTGGATTCATCCCAGCAATTAAAACTTTTTTAGAATACTAATTATCCCAAAAGCTTTTTATTTTGTTCACTTGTCTACCATATTATAAACAAGCTACTTAACATTGTTTATAGCAGAAATTTTCTGTAATTCTACTAAATCGAAAGCATTGATAACTAGATCTCTCCAAAAGTGGGTAGCACATGAAAATAAAATTTTTAAAAAGCATTCTTTATAAGTCTAGATTTATATACTGATGTAAATATATTAACCCTTTTAACAGGAAAAAAAATTCGTCTTCTTTAGAAGTTCAGATTTATATACTGATGTAAATATATTAACTCCTTTAATATGAGAAAATTCCGTTCACACATTACATGCATTCCTGACATTCTTCCTAATAATTTTTAGGTTTATTTAAAATTAAATTTTTTTCAGGTGAAAACAGACCATGGGAAAGGGTATGCTAATTTACCTTCAAATCAGCCTATAGTATTAGTCTAGATAAAAGCTTACCAAGTGCCTAATATGACCTCAAACTGTTGAAGAATGAATTCATTTTTTTCTAAATCAGACTGCCATACATTTTTAAAGAACTATCATTAGTCACTACTATTTCTGCAGGTTCACGGCTGTTGCCAGCCACACAGCATATAAATCAGTTCAAGACTGCCCGAGTATTATTACTTGGAATTTTAACAATTAGTTATAATGAACAATGTATTCAACCCAGGTGTGGCAGCATACTCCTGTAATCCCAGCACCTGCTGAGGCAGGAGGCTTGCCACTAATTGGAGGCCAGCCTGGGCTACACAGTGAGATTAAGGCTGACCTGCATTACATAGCGAGACCTTGCCTTAAAAAAAGAACAATTAACTCAGTACTTCTACAGTTCAGAAGGGAGGTTCACTTGAAGTAATCAGGTACTCAATAAACACAATTTTTTCCTAAATTATCTGGAAGGTAGAAGTATGTTCCCTTATTAATACAGTAATCTGAAAAACTAAATGCACCTAAGGAATTCAGATTAAAGATGTGAACTACTGTCCAAATAAATAAAGTTAAACCAGCTCAAACTACAAACCTGGGAACTTGGTCTAAAACTGTGGCATATCATCTTCATGGCTGCTTACTACATACTAGTACGTACATTACAAATACCTCAGTAGTCTTCACACGTTCCTATGAATACTATTACATTTTACTGGTAAAGAAGCAATTTACAAAGTAACAGAACCGGATTTAAACCTACGCATCTGGAATGTCAACTGCTACTTTATAATGCTTTCTAATACTAATAACAATACAAATATATCAAAAAATTGTCTCAAGGAACAACTACCTGGTGAAGTTTGGTAAGAAAAAACTAAAGACTACCATTGGTAAGGAGTTAACAAAGGTTTTGTGTATGTCCCTGCCCAGTCAGATTTCGCCAAAGTTACACACTTGCCAGAGAACTCTTTTGAAAGATGTAACTTTGCAGAAGACTCCTGAGACACCAGCTCTTCTCCTAAAGTACCTTCGCACTTTGAAAACAAAGAAAAACATCTCAGGAACAATATCTTATCCTATATTTAAATTGGATTTTTGCATAAATTCAACTGAGAATTCCACTTTCAGCTATGTTAATGGTGTGAATGTTTTATGTCTAAAAAACACTCACCCTCTCTTTCCACTTTTTGATGGTGGGCCATTTCTTCTTTCATTCCTAGGACCTGAGAAATTCCTTCCTGATTTGGGGGGACCATTGTTGCCACGTCGATTCTGGCGATCTATTCCAGGTCTCTGGCTGGAAAAACTTCTCTTTGCTATTTCTCTCTTAGGAGGTGAAACGTTCTCACCAGCCTTTACAACAGCCTGTGCATTCAAATCAGCATTTTTTTTTTCATCCCTTTCTCGTCTCTCATTGAAATCACTACTTTCAGAGGCTGTTTCCCATTCTTCATTTGCCTGATCTGAAGAGTTCTGATTTGATAAATCTGGTGTCTTATTCCCAGAAATATCCCCAGCAGTATTAGCTGGTTCTTGAACCACATTATTAACTGTGCCATTTGTGGGCACCGACACTTCATTTGTTTTTGTAGCAGCCTCCCTCTCTCTTAGACGTCTAAATCGAGGAGGCTTATCCTGCCTTGGTGGCCGAGTGGGACGCTGCCTTCGGGGCCTCTCTCTAGCTGGGTCAAATTTTCGTTCAAATTTTGGGGGTCGTTTATCTGCTGGTATAGGAATAAACTGTTCATGTCTTCTTGGTGGTTCTCCATCTTCTGGCTTTGGAGCTTCAGTCTGCCTTGGGTTCCACTGATTGTCCCGGTAAGTAGGTCTGCGCAGGGTGGCAGGGCGTGACGGACGGCCTCCAGGATCCCTCCCGCCACGCCTGAACGTTCCTCCTCTGCCTCGCCTTGTAGGCTCTCCTTTAGGAAGGAAGCCTGGCTTAGATTTATCATCATCTCTTATGTAAGGCTTTTCAAGTGGCCTATTATCCACTCGAATATGATTTTCAGGCTTGAAAGAAGGCTGAGGTTTTACAGGTTTTTTGTTTTCAGACCTATCATCTCTTTTGGGAAGTTTGCCTTTGCTTAAACTGTCTTTGTCACTTGCACTTTCATGAATTTCACTGTCAGTATCAGTCTCTGAACCTCGCTGTCGTCGCCTTTTGGGTACAATTTCAAAATCAGAACTTTCACTTCGCGTTTCACTTTCTTCTCGCTGTCTGAGAGGACCCGAGGGCACAGGCTCTGTTCTTGGCTTATTGTCTCTATACTGTGGATAATCTCGAGTATGTCCTCTGCCACCCCTACCACGCCCTCCGTAAGAGCCTCTGTAGCTGCGCCCTCTGGAGTAATATTCACCTCGGCCCCGACCTCTGTATCCTTGATCTGGAAACCAATCTCTATCTCTAGCTTCTTTCCAGTAGGTCCTGGGGGGTAAAGTTGACTCTTTCTTAACTGCTGGCCTTGAATCTGGTCGAGTTCTCTCTATACCAACATCTTTGCTAATGACTTTCTCTGGCTGTTTTTCTTCTTTGACTGCTGGAGATGCAGCAGTTTGCTGGGTCACAGTTTTGACTGCAGGCTCTACCTGAACACTACTTACAGGCTCCAAAGGTTTCTCAGTATCTTGAGATGGCTTTTGAGCCAAAGTTGAAGTTTCTGTTGAAGGAAATTTCTCTGGTTCTGATTGTACTGGTGTTGGAAGTGATGGTGGCTGAACTGGTGGTACAGGTGGTGATGGAGGAGAAACAAGATCCTTCTTTTCTGACTTTTCTGGTTTTACTACCTTTTCGGTAGCCTTTTCAACTTTTTCTCCTTCTTTCTCTTTCCTTTGCTCTCGTTCCTCTTTCATATCTCTAAGTACAGGTTTTTTAATGGGACCTGATCTTCTCACCGGTCTATCATTACCGTCTTCCCTTCTGTTGGAGCTTGGCCTTGGGCCCCATCGGGTTTCTGATTTAGATTTATATACCTTCTCAGGTTTTGGTCCTTCAGAAGATCGTATAAAGCTATCTTTTCTTGGCTTTTCCTCTGGCCTTTCTGCTGGTTCTTTTGAATCGATGCACCTGCTAGTAACTTTAGGAAGGATTACAGATGGCTCACTTCTTTGTTCCTCTGATTTGTGAGAAAGGTTAGAGCCATGAGAAACACTTCTTTTTGGGGCAGGTTGACTTTCTAGGGCTGAAATCTGCTCTTCTGGAGTACTGGACAAGGTCTTTTGATCAGGTACTTCAAAACAAGCAGACTGTTTATTTGTATCAGTATGAGGCCTAATGTCTTCCACGGATCTGCTTAAAAATTTCGGTGCTTCTGTCTCACTTGATTCTCTAACAAAGTCAGTTTTTGGATGTGTCTCCAACTGACTATGTTCTACAGAATAAGGAGCAGTAATCTGTTCCTGGTCCAAGGCAGCTTCAGGCCTATGGAGTATGAAAATGCAAAGATGTAATAAAAAACTAATCTTCACACACATATGTAAGTACACAGCAAAATGACCTAATTTTGCAATATGAAAGAATTAATCATGAAGACTACCTTTCTCTCTACACTCACAATAACCAAGAGGACATAGCAATACATGTGTGTACACACATGCAAGCACGCATGTGTGCGCACATGCGTGCGCGCGATGGCATATGACACTATTCAGGGATAGAAAAGGAAATACTGTAAAATGTTACCAAATGGATAAGCCTTTGAGTCAGACAGGGCAAACAGTGTGCATGATTCTACTTATAGGAGTTCAGCAAAAAATTAAGTAGGATGGTGGTTGCCAAGGGTGAGTGCAGGAGGAAAGTAGGACCTGATGATCCAAGGGTGTGACATTTTTCACATTCAAGATAAAGTTCTAACTCTGCTGTATAATACTGTGGTTATAGGTAAGAATACAGTATTGTTCACTTATAATTAAGTGGGTAGGTCTTATGTGGGTTTTTATAGCCATAATTAAAAATTAAGGAAAAATGTTTAGACTAAATTTGTGAACTGTTAATGTATCATGATGAATTTCTACCTAGAATAAAACATGATACTAACGCCCATTTGTCCCAGTTAATTACAAATAATTATAAAAGAAACATGTCTCATAAAAAAGGTCTAATTATATGGTATAATCAAGAGGTTTCTATCAATTGCCTGCTGCTTCAAAGTAACTTTATAAATTAGTCTTCTTCCTTTTCTTGGCCTTAGAAATTTTCTAGAAGGCACTAATTAGTAAATGTCCTCCATTTCTCACCACTGGAAAAATTATATTCACACTTTAGTCAGGCTACATTAGAATGAAGACTCGACAATTTAAGATCGAATGCTTACTTCTGGCATCTAATTTTGTGCATACAATTAGTTTACAGTATGCCCTAATCAATATAGAAATCAGAAAAAACTGTGTGTCCAAAGTGAAAAGTGGGGCAAACTAAATAGATGAAAATCAGATTTATGGCTTAGTATTAAATACGAATGATCTTTAAGGAAACTAAAGAGTTATCTTTTTACCGTAATATTCCGCCTAGTCCATCAATGATTTCAGCAGTTTATTACCTCACATCATCAGATTCTTCGTTCGTCTTAGGTGCAGCTGCTGGCTGAGGTTCCGCATGAGGATATGGATCTGACCCCCACATCATACGGGGCTCAGGAAGAGAAACTGCATGATCTCTAGCAGATCGAGCTATATGCTCAAATGATTCAGAACTGTTTGGTGATCCTTCCATCTGGTCTCTTCTCAGTAATGGTTTAGGAGGAATCATTCCTATAACAGGTTCAAAGAGAATTGGGAAAATTGGAAGAAATTAACTCATAATAGTAAAAAGATTATTACTATTTGGAACTAAAAAAAAAAATTGAGTAAAATTGTAATTCACAAAACCTGAAGTTATGCAACAAGCAGCTCTAGGATGGTTTTACCACTTCTATTAAAATAGATTTCATTTAAAAACTGAGAAAGCAAAACAAGTAAAATCCTAATAGCTTACTTCACTTCAAAGGAATACTGTGCCTATTAAAGACATCAAACATTTATGAGTCCAAATATGTTAATACAAACGTCATGAGAATTTGACAGTAAGAAATTTCCAGGCAATTCCTCCCCCAGCAAATTCCATTTAGTTCTTCAATACTCTATATCAAACATGCTTAAATTTCAAAATACCAGTTTAAATATAAATGTCATTCTTGATTCACTGTTATCATCTCTAAATTTTTAGCAGCACTATTTTGATGATGGATTATTTGGATTTATTTTGATGGATTTCAAAAAGACTATTTTATTTGTTTTCTGGCTAACCTATGAACAAATTCAAGTGTGAGGCTGAAAAGTGATACAAAAATTAAAAGGCTAATATATACGACATACAGACAAATTTCAAATGCTGAAACATTTGAAAAATAAAACATTATACCATTAATGTGTTAAAAGTGAATAACTTTCATCTCTACAATTTTAAATATTTATAAAACTTCTGAACTAGCATTTTGGTTTTGCTATACAGCTGACAGAAGTTAACTACTCTGCAGACAGTTATAGTTCTTAAAGTTTTATACTAGATTACAACTCTCAAAGGAATTAAGACTAAAAATTTGTGTGAAAACACAAAAATTTTATTCTTCAAAATTACAAATAAGCCAAAGATAGCATGAATTTTAACTTACCAGGATGAATGGGCGGAATATCCATAGCAGGTCTTCCGGACATCATTCGAGGATCCATGTAGGACTGCATCATTAGCCACCTTGGGTCAAAACCCATGGAAGCCAAATGCTGAGGGTGAGGCTGCATGGGCTGGTAAAGTGGCCTGTGTGGTGGAGGAGGGACAGTACTACCAGATGGTTGTGAAGGAACAGTCTGTGGATGTACTCCTTGCTGCTGCTGCTGTTGCTGCTGCTGCCACTGCTGCTGTTTCATCTGTTCCTGAAAAAGATGTTACACGTTGAAATTTCAGTTCCATGTGGCAGATTAATATCATCAATCTTATCAGAAAATCATGGCCTTTTTACAAGTCAGCAAGACCTAAAGGTAAGTTACAACATTTCGCCTTATCCTTGACTTAAGTAACTAATCATTTGTTGATTAAACTGTCTAATACATTTCCTAGAAACAGACGCAGTGTCTACAAATGAGGCAGAATGCAAAAGGGAATGACAAAATAGCAAGGTAAACCCAGTATCAACAAACTCTCATTAAACTTCAAGGGAAATTTCTGTGCTTTATTTTAGGTTTTATGGCAAATTAATTTCTCTATTGAATAGTAAACCATTTAAAATCACACATACATAGTTAAAATCTTTTTATCATTACCTGCTGTCGCTGGAATCGGGGTGGTAATGACTTCTGAAACTGTTTGAAGTAGCCAGACAGCACAGCAGGTCGAGGCTGAGATCCAGATTCTGGTTCTGTTTCATGCATCACTTGAGTAGGCTCTTTTTCACTGCGATTACTATCTTGTCTAGTGAAAACTGGCTCCTCTTCTGCCCAAAGAAAGGGTAAAAGATAGTACCAAATAAATGATTTTTATACTGTATGTTATAAATGAGATCTAATAAAATTTAACAGGTGCAAAAGCATGAAAACTCCCCAATACTGTTTTAGAATCTAATACTGGAAGCCATCAACAAAACGTATTATCAAACCCAGATTTTCACAGTTAATTCTTAAAGATCACAGACCCAAATGTTTCAATAACAAAAATCTTTTGATCTTTCAGATTCTATTTCCATATGCAATTATTTAATTTCAATATTTAGTAAAACTTTTATATAGAATAAGTGACCTATAAATACATAAAGATAGAGCACAATATTTTATCTATGAAGAAAACTAATAAGTTTAAATATGAAAATAACAGCAATCGCTGCCTAACTTAAAACATATAAATCATTACCATATAGAATGTTAAGTATAGTCACCAAAAGGTGAGCCACAAATACAAAATGTATGCATCTCAAGGAAAACCAATTATACTCATTTTAGAATGTCATTTGTCACTATTATAAAGCTATGTTTCTTACAAATTCTTTAATATGAGCAAAAATGGAAGTGTCACTATATAAGGATTATTAAAAAAACAATTTACATGTTACAGATACCTCTTAAGGTTGAATTAGCTAATCAGTGTCAACAGATGTATTCAATGGCAACACTATGACTATATGAATTTCTTTATTACTAATCCACAGTCCTCTCTTTAAATTCCATTAGGCTATTCTCATAGTATTCATTATTACTAAAGTAGGACAATGTTATTTGTTTCTATTGTGGGCAATTTTAGTTTTGGTATTAGATAATTCCTAAATACTTTGCACATGTCTAATCAATACTGGATCTATGTGGACTCATTAACATTAAAAACTTTATGAAAATTGATCATTCTGAGTAATTATTCATCTGGGCCTTATATGACAAAAAAAAAAAACCACCCCGAAATAGTTCTTTTTCTTTTTCACTCTTTTCTTCATTTTGTAGTGCTGGGCAGGCAAGACAAGTGCCTTCCCACTGCACTATACTCCCAGTCCTTCTTACATTTTCATAGTTAATTTAAGAGCAGAGTTTGAAGGTAACTGAATATAAATGAAAACAACTTTTAAAAACAAATTCTTACAGTTTCAAGCAGCAGGGTCTTGTATAAAAGAAATAAAATTCATGGTTAAAAAAGTGATAGTATTTCCACATTAAAAAAATACAGTGACTACTTTGGAGGATGAGGCAAGAAGACTGTAAGTTAGAGGTCAAAATGGGCAACCGAGTTAAACTATCTCAAACTACAATAAAAACAAAACAAAACAAAAAAATGGAGGAAGATACATCTCAATGCATCCTAGGTTCAATCCCCAGTCCTATAAATAATAAGTCAATCTGTATTCCTATTTTACCTCAGGTTGACTGTTACAAACGAACTTTAATAAAATTTAAATAAGGTTTTATACTGTAATTGAATTCTAATAGTTTGTAAGCTAACTTAAGAACAGAAAAGTTAAAAGATCTAGAAACGTAATTTTTAACAAAAACTATAATTATTATGGGATATTATAAACTGCAATCTAACAGCATTATGCACACAATCTCCAAGTCTGTATATAGAGCTGCCCTGCTCCCAATGCATATACATCAGGAAAAGAAAGAAATTAATACAAGTTACTTTGCAGCCTTTACAGTTATTCAAAGTGCTCAAAGTGGTGGCAATTAACTTCCAGGCATTTCTTAGTGTGGAGAACTGCTAAACTGTGTATATATTTTTGGTAGACTCCAAATGTGTGTGTGTGTATATAATTTTTCTCTGTGACTATATATAGTGGTAAAGTTCCACATTTACTAAAGAAAAGCAAAACTGAAAGAGTAGGGAAAAAGGGCTCTGCAGAGATAGCTTCGGCCAAGTAACAGAAGGAAAAAATAAAAAAACAAAACAAATAAAATACCAATACAGCCCTACAGTGTACAGTAGGCTATGATAAAGAAAACAAGATGGCCTGAGGTTTCTATATTTATACTATTACTCCACTTTAGCTCCAGAGTTATGAATGTCTGTGAACATTTAGTTACATATCTTGGAGTAAAGAAAAACTAGTAGGAAGAAAAACATATAGCACTATGAAGCCAACTGAATTTTTGCAGAAAAATGTTATCTAATATATTGAGAAACACTTTAGAGATGTTTGTTCACAGGTCAATTCAGAAAACGTACCTCTAGCCTGTATGTTGTCCTAAAAAAGCCACCTCAAAACAATCACTTTTGATTTAAATTTATAGTAGAAACACATCCACAATGTAATTAATATGAAACCCCTTGTAGTTTAAGCATGAACAAGACAAATACCTTTACTGCAGCTTTTTTCACTCTCTTGTTTTTCTGTCACAGACTCTAAAATAGGTTCTTTGGGTTCTATTTTTTCCTCCACTTTCTCCCTTTCCTTCTTCAAATCACATTCTTTTTCCTGTTCTTTCATCTTCTGTAGTTCTTTTTCCTTTTCCCTCTGTTGTTCTAACTCTTTCTCTTTTTCTTGCTTTCTTTCCTTTTCCATTTCTCTTTGTTTTTCCTGTTCCTTAACCAGCTCTTTTTCCTTTTCCTGCTGCCTCTCTCTTTCCCTCTCCTTTTCTCGCTCTTGTTCTTGTTCCTTTTCCAGTTCTTTCTCACGCTCTCGTTCTTTTTCCCTCTCCCTTTCCCTAATTTCCTCTGGTGATGGCTGTTTTTCCACAATGCCAAGCTTCTCATCCAATCGCTTCAGTTTCTCTGCACAAGCTGCCTTTCTCTGCTCCTCCATTCTTCGCTCTTCCTCTTCACGTCGTTTACGAGCACGTTCCACCGCTGCAGAAATTTCAGATTGTTGTCTTCGTCTCTGCTTCCATATTTCATCATCATCAGGAACTTGCTGCTTGGGAGGGAAAGGGCCTGATCTTCCAGGAATTCCCTGTCGATCTGGAGGTGGATGCTGAAATATTAAGGTAAGTTGTTAGGTAAGAATGAAACTTTCTGACACCCTGGGGATCATAGACATGCACTAGTAGGGGAAAAAGGGGAAGCTACCAGAAATGTAACATCAGAAAAACAACAGAGAAGATAGTAAATCTAAATAACGTCCAATTAAGATGAGCTTAAAATAAGGCTATCTGCTATTGACTGAGGATGTATCTATTGTATCAAGACACTACCACCTAGTATTTGTTGAATTAAATAAAAAGCACAATACCAAATCTCAGAATCTAAATTTAGAGAAAAAGCAAACAAAGGAAATTTAAAATATGAGTACCTTAGCAGGCAGTCAAAAACTTAATGCCTCAAAAGGAGAAAAGGTGGTCCAAAATACACAAAATAGCAGCATATCATGCACCCCGAGAAGCTTAAGGTACAAAGGAGGAGAAACCCACAGCAACAAAACAATTGAGATGAAGACAATGTGCTCATGACACACTGAAGAAGAAATTGCTACAAATCAGCATGGGTGTTGAGAATTGTTATCTTTATATCAAAAATCCTAGTTTGAATGATTTTAACTTTTATGAATTATTAAACAACGATTTAGAGTTTAAACTCACTGCCCAAAATTATGCTGAAACATGCAGGATAAAAAACAAAGGGCTAAAACATAAATACACTGATTTTTTTAAAAGTTCATAAGATAAAGAAACCTTAAAAGACATGTTACCCAGTTAGAGTCCTTATAAGAAATAAGGCTGTGATAAAAACAATGGAATGAATATTTTGAAAACAATGAATGCAGACTCATTTATCAACAGCACTGACTTAAAAAAAAACTACTTTTTCTCTGATGCAGTTTTTTTTACCTATAGCTCAGAGACAAGCTGAAAAGCAAAATAGTTATATAAAAGTACCTAATTTACTCTGGCAATAATTTTTTGGAACAGCTAGTTTTTAAAGTATAATTTACATAAAATGCAATGTACATATTTTAAATGCAGTTTGATGAATTTGGATAAATATGTAATCACTGCTCTAATCAAGGAATAGAACATTTCTATTACTCCCATGAGCTCTAATCATTATTAACTCCAACCTTGAGCAGTTTTGTTTGTCCTGCAATTTTACATAAGTGCATAAATGTAGTCTCTTTTGTACTCAGCTTCTTTTGCTCAGTGTAACAGTTTAAGTTATTTTGTGTATTACTGGTTTGTTCCATTGCTGCGACAGTATTCCATTATAGGTATATTCTTTCATCTTTGATGGACATGTGGGTTATTTCCTGTTTTAAAACTATAAATAACTATGAACATTTATACACAAGCTTTTGTGTAGTTTTTATTTCTCCTGAATAAACAGAAGTGAAACCGCAAAGTCATACACATTTCACTTTACAAGAAATTTGCTGAACTATTTTCCAGAATGGTTAAAGTCTGAGAAACAATTTGTAAGAGTACATGTTGCTCTATACTCTTGCCAAGAAATGGCAAAGATAGGTGTACAGCAAAATCTCTTTGTGGTTTTAATTTATATTTCCTTGTGTCTAAAGATACTGAATATTTTTCCATGTGCTGACCTTTCATGTATTTTCTGGAGTTAAAGTTCAAATCATTTTATTAAGCAGTCTTATTATTAAACTGTAAGAAGCTTAATTTAGCCCAATAAATTCCTTTGTCAGATGTGATAGTAATCTTTTCTGTGACAAATCTTTGCATTTTAGGGAGATTTCAAAGTCCAGGGGACTAAGCCATGTGCCTTTTGAGTCTTACTTAAGGTATCTTTTTAGATTCAAGGTCATGGTGATTTTCTTCTAAATATCTTATTTTTAGCTTCTATGCATAAGGAAAACTACAAAGACCACTCAGTGGTTAAGAGGAGAAAGGCTGATGGGGACGACAGTGAAGTTAATGCGGCTGTAATCAGGGAAGGCCTCTGGTATAATTTCTCAGTAGAGGATTTGATCAGAGATGGATTGCAGGAAAACAACCTTCCAGTTAGAGCAAAAAGCAAGTAAAAAGTCCTGAGGAAGGAATAACAAAAAACTGTGATCAAATGTGTGCAGCCCAACCAGCAGCCCTAAGGAAGAGCAGCACAGAAATAGGGACCTGAAAGGTGATGGAAAGTATCTGGTCAGGTACGACTGATGTAATATATATATACTTTAAAAAGATTGTATCTATCACAAGAGAATTTTGGATGAAAGGGACAAGTGAGGGAGGTAGCAAAGGAGGACAGCTAGACCTGTGAAGAACCCCCTGGAGCCAGGGGTGGTGGAATACCCCTTTAATCCTACTCTCTTGGTGGCTGAGGCAGGAGGACTACAAATTCACATCCATCCTGGGTGACTAAGTCAAATCCTGTCTCACAATTTTAAAAAGGACTAGGGATATAGATCACTGAAAGGACACTGGGTTCAGTTTCCAAAACTGCAAAACCAGACCAAACCACCAAACAAAATTCCAAGCAAAACCTAACAAACAACAACAAAAAACCCCAACCAAACCTCTATTGTTGTTGTTCGAATGAATACTAGTAAGTATATAAAGACATTTTGAAGGCAGAGGTGACATTTGTTGATAGAGCTGGATATAGAGTAAAAATAAGAGAGAAAAGAGTTAACTCTAGGGTTTGACTTAAGCAAATATGTGAATAATAATGTCATTACCTGAGTTGGGAACGATAAATACAGCAGCACTGTGTAGAAGCAGCCGGGCGTGTGTGTCTGTTTGTGTATTAGGGTCTGAACATGTATGTGTGAACTTCTATCAGACATTCAAGTGGAGACACAGACTGACTGCTGATTATATGACTATTAAAGTCAAGGCATGTATTTTAGGGATACAGATACATACATCTCAATGTTAATGTTATTAGCCCATTGGAAGAGATGACCTAGAACAAAGTTACAAAGAAAAAAATGACTGAGAACACATGCCTCAGGGCTCCAAAAACAAAAGTAGAGAAGGCCCAAAAGTAATAAAGAAAATATTCTGATGTCTCAGAAAAAAAATTTATTAATGGGAGACATAAATGATAACTGAATTTATCAAGGTGACAGTTGTCACTGACTTTGATGATAACATTTCCGAAGTATAGTAGGAGAAGAAAAGATGAGACCTAAGGCCACAGTTGCAGCTCAGCAGCACAGAGCTTGCCTGACAAGCACAAGGTCATGAGTTCAATTCTCAGTACCAAAAGAAAGAAAGAGAGAGAGAGAGATGAGGCATAATATTATGGTGACAGAGGATGGAATCCAGGGAAGAAATGAAAGGGCTGTCCTTTAGTAACAAAGATGACAGGAAGTCAGAGTACAAAGGCACTAAAATGGGAAAGGCAAATACATGGTTATCTCCTAATGCTTCTGATCTCCTTAGGAAATTAGGAACATGCTACTCAGTTGACAATAAAGATGGTGAGGATATAAAGGAAAACATTCAAGAGCTACAAGTTTAAAAAACTGATCATTTTAACATAAAAGTCATACATAGCACCTTTTCATCAAAAAATTAAAACAATTATCAACCAGAACTTAGTTAAAATTTACCTGCTGTGAAAGTAGCTTTGGTGGTGGGGGCAGATGTGAAGATGGTCCACGTTCCTGGTACAAAGAAAGAATTAAAATTAGACAAGAAAAACAAAAGCATCTCCTAGGGGTATTTTTGAATAAATACTACATTCATTTTCTTAATGAGACAATAAAATTGCTAAAAATAAACCCCTCTGTGCTTTGTTCTCATTTAATAAAAGCACACTGCTCACTACACAATCATTTTCTAAAGAATCACTCTGTCATATCAATATAATTATACCCTCAAATGCATGTTGCAAATAGAATTTTAGTGTAGCAGTTTTCAGGAAACCTCAGGAAACCTGGCTGGGGAAAGGTAGTACCACAATATTCATGTGTTTATATGTACGTAAGTATCATATAAAAAAAATCAAGACTTCAAGACACAGTATGTTCTTGATATTCTTTCTTAAAGTTATATTATCCAGTATATTAGTAAGTAAAACATCACACAAAACAATTTTATTAAAATATTATTTGAAGGGCTAGGGATTTGGCTCAGTGGCCATAAGCACCTGCCCAGCAAGCGCTAGGTCATGAGCTCAATTCCTGGTACCAAAATACATACATACATACATACATACATACATACATACATACATACACACATACATACATACTTACATACACATAATTTGAAAAATCCTTTTTCAGTGTTCATAAATGGCTCACCAACACTTTAAAATACAAACTAAACTCCCTCATACAGTATATAAAACTTAACAAAAAGTTCTTCTTGTAGAGTTAAGGACTGAACGCAAGGTGTCCGTATAGGTTAGATGAGTATGTTTCCAGTGAGTTACATCTCCAGCTCCAACAAAAGCTTTTATATAGTTATCTTGTCTATATCCCATATCAAACTACTCAGGATTTCTTGAAAATGCCTTGCTTTCTCATTTTCTACTTTGTGCATGTTACCAGTATTTGGAATAGCTGTTTGTATACTGGTTAATTCCTGCTTAAAGAATTAGCTCAAATACCAACTCTTGTGCAAGCCTTTTGCCTTGACTGTATTCATTAAGAATTCATTATGTTAAGTCTATCCCATGACTTTCCACACCCTGTTTTACCTATTGCTTATTTAATCCCTTCCCTTTCAAAGAGATCTCATTTTAGCTTTACAACTGGGTATGTTTTAAAACACATGATTAACTATGTCTTTAACGAGAGGTATGTAGGCTCTCTTGAAGGTATCCCTTCTTTCAGTTTGCAATGTAGCTCTTACCATCCATTAGCATCTCAGAAGTGAGATCAAGTAAGCCTGTTGCCTAAATATTTCTCCTTTTACAATTTCTTCAAAATGACTAGATTTCATAAGAAGCCTTCCTATATGTGATTTCACTGCAAACACAGTGTACTATTTCACACACAGGGACTAACTAGGACTTATAAAGTATTCATTAATGATAAAGCACTTCTGATACGTTCATTTTACTTTGGAAAAAACATTACCACTCTACTCTGACATAACTGACCTATTACAAGAAAATAAAAGGAAAAAAGTTTGTGCTTGGCAAGTTTAGCTACTGCATGATAATTATTGTTAGTACATAGTAAAAATCACAATTCAAGGCTACTTAAAAAAAAATGTACCTTTCTTTTTATGAGTCAGGGCCTAACTCTGTAAGATGAATTGATCCACACTATCAATAATGACAAGATTATCTGTGAATCCAACAAACCTGATTAAATGGAGGGCCTTTCCCATAGGGACCTTTTGCTACTGGTGGTTGAGCAGGTGTCTGGGAAGACGATTTCGTGTTGCTAACTTCATCAGCCTCTTTTCGGTTTTCAGTGTTTTCACAAGCTTTTGTACTTTGATCCTCACTGAAGAATCAAAATTCAAAGGCAAGCAGACACATTTTATCATAAGCATATGTTTGTTTCTATGTAGAAAAAACCTTTATGTATCATTTTAGAGTAAAATGCTTCAAGGGACAAGATAAGTCTGTGATCTAGTAATGCTAATCTTTTCATCCAGCAAGTATATATATACTAGGTACATAATATGGGCTTGAAACTGGGCTTGTTCAGATTACCACAGGCAGACAGTATAAAACAGCAGTTGCCAAATCTCAACACACTTGACAAAGGAATATAAACCTACCATTTTCTACTCTTCCAGGAATCCAAAGTTTCATCCAAATGAAATGAAGTATTACTAAGCACACTAATCAACTGTACTCTGATTTTATAAAAAAGATATATCAAACTATAGTAGTTTTTAAAAATCTCAACAAATCATATCCATTTCACAAATGATGAAATTATAGTGTATCACGAAGCCATGACTCAGAAATTATACCAGTATGTCCATGTAAATTTCTTGTTTTTCAAGGTTTTAATGCTGTTTTGTTAAGGTTAACAATTAAGGACCTGAAGTGGCTATCATAACCCGAAGATTTTTTAATTTTATGAAAACGAAACCAGTCAAACATGTAACAGTTTATAATGGTTCAAGATAATGGCCCTCCAAATATTCCTAACTAGATATCAAGCATGTAAACAGCTTTTTTAAAAAAAATGTATTTTCTTGAGAAATATCAAAGTTAGATTCTTTGATTAGCTATACTGCATTAATTTGGTTCATTTATTACCTTAAGTCAGTAAAATGTCTTGAGGAAATTCTATTAAAAAAAAGAATAAATGCTTATACATGAAGCTGCTCTGTATAGAGTTAATGTTCTATCAATAAATTTATACTGCTATTATAAAAAACATCAAAACAACTTACCTGTTATTCTCTTTAGGACTACTACTTCCTTGTTCATCATCATCACTGAAATTAAGCTGCTCTGTATAATCTACTTCCATCTGAGCACCTGGTAAATTAAGGCAGACTCAGGTTGACTGCTTAAAAACATCTAAAAATTCAGTGCTTAACTAATTTTGTCTCTTACCTGCCCAACCTTCATCAGCTTCAGCATCTAGGTTGTCAAATTTATCAAGTTCCTTCAGTTCTGATGCACTGAGAATGGACGGGCGTTCGGGCTCAGAGGCCCAGGAAGGAGGAGGGCCTCTTCCTCGAAGGCCTCTAATAAGACATCATGGTGGGAAAGGATATGAAATTTTAAGAGACATTACACTAGGATAATATTAAAAGACTAGAATTTAGTTCACAGTGAGGCATACAAAATGTATGGCACTGACATGGGTATAAAAAAATTAACACTGAAACAGGAAAGCATTACATAATTCTTATGTATTTAATAGCTAAGAGGGTTTCTTAAAAGCAATTCTTAAAGATTTAAAATAGTATCACTGAAATGAATTTCAAAATAAACAACTTAAAAAAAAACTATCATTCAAGATGATGCTCAAATTTCATTCAGAAAAAAGATGGGAGTTGGTATTATGAAAGGAAAAAACCCAAATATTATTAACATTAGGATCATGATTTCCTAAGATATTTTTAATGTCGATTTTTTAAAAGAATAAAGTATTTTTGTTCTGTCTCATTAGAGCTAGTCAATAATCTTAGTGGAAATGTATTATGAGACTAGAAAAATGGCTCAAGTAACACAATCCACTTAATATTCAGAAAATATGTATGAGCACAGTCTTACTTATTTGTTTCAGATAAAGAAGGCGGGAACCTCACTGGACCATGTAGAGGAGGATATGCCATCCGTGGATACTGCTGAAACATCTGAATGAAGGAAACAAAAAATTTTAACAATCTAGTTCTAAAAAAAAATAATAAAATAAAAAATAAATCGGACAAGGCTAGAAATAACACAAAATAAATGATTATAAAACAAAAATAAAAAATGCTGGTACAGCGATTTGGAAGATCACTGGCTCCATCAAGTTTTTACAAACAGAATAGGGTACACCATAGAATGAACTTCTATATTCCATTAGTGAAAGTACATAAAAAACACTGTACAATGATGTAAAAAACTTTAAAAAGCCAGCATATGTATGATACACGCCAGAAAACTGGGAAGCCTTAACAAAGTGCAAATGCTTGAGTAAGAAATAATGTGAGCATGGATTCTAAAGCAGACATTGACCAACTAGAGATGGATTTATAGATGAAGAAGTCAGTTCAAAGCAAGGAATAATTTATAACCCCAAAAACTGAGGGAGGAATAAAGGAGGGAGCTACTATAAGCAAGGAATAGTCTCTTAATGTAGGCCACTACAAAGACTGATAATTATAAACTAAGCCCCCCAAACAGTCAAGTTGATGTGCTCTATGGGAGCCTGGCTTTGAGAAGCTACACTTACAAGAGAAGACATAAGATAGGTTATGAAGACATTATAAATATGATAATCTGGAAAGGAACAGGTGTCATTGAGTGCATGGTCACTTATTAGTTCCTTATATCAAGGTTAACTTAGGTAAAAATATGAAACTGTATTACCTTAAACACTTAATTTGCAAAGTTAATTTTAGTGGGAGCTGAGACTTATGTAGGGAATCTTTTTGTGTGTGAGGAGGGGGATAGTCTAGAAAATTACTGGTTGGTTATGTCATACTTAAAAGTTTGTAGATATAGGCAGGTGCAGCACCACATGCCTGTAATCCCAGCAGTGGGGAGGCTGCAGCAACAGGGTAATAGTGAGTTAGAGGGCAGCCTGGATTACACTTCAAAATCTCTTTTCAGGAGACCATATGTAATAGCCTCTAGGAAACATTTTAAAGAGGATGACGGTTAACCGTTAAGTGTAACTGTCATCTTGATCAGGTTACAACTCTTGGAGAGGACGAGTGAATCACAGCAGCATGATAATCATCAGTGGATTAACCCACTGAATGTTCCAAGATGAATGTGCTGTCGGAAGACAGGTACAAGCAGGATTTGGGTCACTGGAGGTGTGACTTTGGAGGATGTATCTCTTTCCAACTCTTTGCCCTTGTGCTCTCCTTCCTGGCTGCCTGCCATACTTCTGCTTTGCAGCCAGCAAACCAAGGACTAAACCCCCTGAAACCACAAGATAAATTTAAGTTTCCTTTAAATTGTGAATGTTGGGTATTGTGTACCAACAATGGGAAAGCTGACAAATCGACAGTAATTGTGTTTCATTATTTCCCTTTTATTCTAGAATGGTTAAAAAGTAATGCAAAGGAACAGAAAATGCAGTGGATATTCAGAACTTGAATAGTCAGAAATTAAACCACAAACTAAATAAATGATCTAAATTATTCTTCGCTATGAGTAACAAAACTTTGCAAAATTTAAATTTATTTACCCAGACACACGTAACTTGCCATGTAACTTCATAGCAGGCTAAAGCAAACAAGAGAACACAGACCTAACTACTAGTCTATAGAAAATAGAGCAATCAGAAGTACTTGTTAAACATAACTATGAAAGTGGAACCAGGAAAATGTGAACTTAGAAAACACCTAAGGAGTAACAACTTTTACTAGATAAACTTCATAATAGCATTTTATACTTTTCCCCAAGTCTTTAGGATTTACTTTAATAATTTGAAAGTAGGAGGGAAGAGGGGGATTTACTGTGCTAGTATCTTCATTTTTGTAGGTGTTTAAACTCCTATAGTCAAGTTAAAAAAAATTAAAAGCACACTAAACACTTTCATAATTAAAGTTAATATTATTTTTAGGGCCGGGGATTTAGCTTAGTGGCTTAAGCGCCTGCCTGGCAAGCGCAAGGTCGTGAGTTGAATCCCCAGTACCAAAAAAAAAAAAAAAAAAAATTTAATATTATTTTTAATACATAAAAGGTATTTTCAACAATTTGATAAACCCTACAGACCTCTTCTGAGCAAAACATTTTAAATTTATAAAATAAAATAGTAACACAAAGAACAATTACATCAGCCAGGTGTGGTAGTGCACGCCTTTAATTCCAGTATTCAGGATGCTGAGGCAGGAGGACAGCTGCCAGTTTGAGACCAGCCTGGGATACAAAGTGATCTCAAGGCTGGCCTGAACTGCATAGAGACCTTATCTCAAAACAACAACAAAACTCACATCAAAAGTCTAACATCACAACATTTAACAAATTTGTGATATAGCAATGTACTTCTTTATTAAATCATTACATAAGAGGTCTATCTATGGATCTATAAGTATTCTGAAGTAATCCTGAATATAATGATATAAAATATCTATGATCATTCTTAATGATGAGATAATACTGCTGATGATATTCTTGTGGTTCGTGTCTCATTGTCACTGCTGAAGAAAACACTGGTTTTTAGTGAGATGTTAATGAAAATAAAGGCTTAAACTTGCCCCCGTTCAAATTCTTTCCTTGGATTCCATCCAGATCAATAAACTCTTATTTGACTGCTAATGTAACAATACTCACATAAGGCGGCATCATAGCTCTATACTGGGAAGCAAGAGTAGGCTGCTGTCCATTCAGTTTAGCCTGTGGAGGACCACAAGCTATCCTCTTTTCCACCACTTTAAGGATGTCACTTTGTTCTGATGTTATAGCTGTGTTTTCATCCTGAACAAGGAGCTTTTCATCTTGATCTGATGAGGAAGATGGGCCAGCAGATTTACCACCATCTCTCCAACAAGCAACATCTGATATAGAAAGACAAAAAAGGAGAAAACCATCTGAAGATAGAACAATAAAATTGACTTGAAAGTATTTGAAGAAGATGTAAGCAAATAAGCATAGTGAAGGAGCAGGGCAACTCAAATATGAATGCTACTAATGCTTTCAAAGTGTTTAGGTAGTGTAGAGCAGTAACTTGCAAAAGCAGAGTGGCTTCAGCCACTCTTGTTATCACAAGCAGATATGGGGGTGAGAAAATATTAGAACTTCTCTATGAAGCTTATCAATATTTGATATAGATTAAAATCCCCATTATCATTTGGCCTATTACATCAGATAACTGTGTTTCAGGATAAGACACCTTCTTTCCTGTGGAAACAAGAGTTTTATAACTCACAAGGCTTGACAGTGAAGCTCCCATTTTACAGGCTTTCAGTCAAGTATTCCCAGGTACATGTGCTAAGTGAACAGATTTAGTGACATTATCTAATTTCATTACCCTTAATTAAATTTCATTTAGCAAGAAAACTTTTGTGGTACCAATCTCCAAAATGGTCAGAATGGTCTCTATCTCCTGGTATTCCCACCCTTTATAAGCCCCCTTTCTCAGTGTACCAAGGTTGCTTGCTCTGCACAACTTGTAGAATACAGAAGAGGTAACATGCTCCTTTCCAGATTAGGTTATAAAGGCTGGGTTTTTCTTGAGTAAGCAATGTCTCTTTTCCTGACATATTCTGGGGAAGTTGTACTGTGAGCAACCCCAGTCAAGAAAGCCTCCAGTGATGTTTCACACTGTAGCCTTGTGTGGGTCACTTAGGCACAATTCCCAAGCAGGAGCCCCTGGGTTCGTATAATCATGAATTATTGAGAGAGAACATAAATCTGACTTGGTTTGTTGTTTTGCATTGCTAAATTTGTTAAGCAGCAATAAATAACTGGTAAAAATTCAACTGAACAGGAGAAGTGGAGCCAATACAACCATTTCTAATAGAAATTCCTTAGTTACATTATAAAGATTAAAATTAAAATGATCTATTCAAATTTGACAAGCCAAAAGAAACATAAAATGTAAAAGGTTACTAGAAATATGGCTTTGTAAACATTTCTTCCCCAGAGGAACCTCATCACATGTATATAAGATCCTTTACAATACTGGGTAATGACAATATGACGCCAATACAATGAGACACTTAAAAATTCTCTAAAAAATTTTTACATGTATTTCTACTTTTAGTTTGTGCTTTATAATGTAAAGTTATCCCCCACTATCCAAAATTTGTTTCCTCAGTTTGAGTTCCAAAAGTAAGGAATAGTAAATATAGTTGAGTATTGCATAAGTTTCTTCAAAACCTTTTGTTAGTATAAAAAAAAGTCAAATATTAATCTGGGCATCTTAGTAAAATGCAGACTTTCATTTAGCCGGTCAGATGTGAAGCTCAAGATGTGAAAAGTTCTCTCACTATAACAATACTGTTGGTACAAAAACTACATCTGTTCCAATATTGTGCTAGTCTTGTCTTTTTAAAGTAGGCAAGTCACACATACAAAACTGCATGTAGCGGGTTGTATCACAAAATAAAATAGTCTCATTCTGTAACTTTATTAAATAGAAAGTACTCTTACTTGGTGGACGTAAACTGGGTCCAGGCCCATAGTTGTCATCATTTGCTTCCTTTTCTTTTTTCTCCTGATCCCCTGCTGCCTGCAAGCTGGGAAACTCCTGTTGAAATTGACTATTCACCTGGATTCCTAGTTATTAAAAAAAAAAAAAAAAAAAAAGGTAACTTTTATACTGAGGATAATTCAAACAACCCTCCCAGGATAGAATTTTTTGCTTCTTTCTTATAAATTGTTCTGCATTTCAAACAATGGTTCACATTTATAAAACTTTAAATTTATCTTAAATTCTTTGAAAAGTTAATGAACAGCCATGAGGAGATAAAAATCTAAGAAAGGAACCTGCCTGTCATATTCCACAAGATTCATTTACAGTAAGTGGGCAACTGAAGAGTTTCAAAAGCTAAAAACTTCATGTTCCCGAATAGGCTTGAACCACCACTGAGTGATACCTGTGTTACTGTCTCACCAGGTGGCTAGCTAGTACTTCTGGTGGTACAAATGGAGCTAATCACTTTTATCACAGTCTTTTCACTAATAAAATTAACAAAGTCTATAGATGGACTGGGTCTAGTTAGTTGCTCCAGTTTGAATAACTACTGCCAAAATATAAATACTATTTGTCTAAGCTACCTTCTTGTTGCTGAGACAAAAATACCCAACACCCAAAGTTAAAGGAGGAGAGGTTTATTTAGCTTAGTTTATAGAGATTTCAGTCCATAATCAGCTTGACTCCAAGGCAGGGTGGCATGGCAGACAGGCATTCCAAAGCAGAAACATGGTAGGCAGAAGGTAGCAAAACAAGCAAGAGAGAAGACAATTTCTTTGTGCCCCTTACTCTGTTCACCCAGGCAATCACACACTCTTAATCCCAGCGTCACACACTGATTCAGTCAGTGTGTATAGATTCAGTCACCTCTCACAAAGCCCTACCTGTAACTGCATGACACTTGGGGGGATATCTAGAACCAAACCAGAACATTCCACCCTGGTCCTCCAAAGATTTGTGTATATTCCTTTATGCAAAAGGCATTTAGTCACCTCTAAGAGTTGCCCAAGTCCTAACAGTTTCAGCACTGCTGAAAAGTTCAGGTCCCAATGCTCTTCTGATATGTAAGGCAAATGCTTAGCTTAAGCCTCTCTACAAATGAACAGAAAGTTAAACACTTTCAACATTCAATGGCACAAGATAAACATTACCATTCTAAAAGGTACAAATGGGAATACAAAGGAATGGGACCAAAGCAAGTCCAAAATCCAGCAGTGCAAAGCTAAGTCCTATAGTTCCATGTACACCACTCAAGGGACTCTGTGCCAAGATGTGAACTCCAAAGGGCTTGGATGGCTTCACCTCAACAGTTTTTCCAGTGGCTGAAGCTCTCATGGCTTCTCTCTTGGCCTGGCTCTGCTTCCTCCTTTCAGTTTTCCTTAGACAATCCAAGCTTCTTGCTTTTCCAGACTCTTGGGGTATCTATTGTACCTCTGGTTTCACATACTGTCTTGGCCTCTCAGGCTATCTTCTGAAATCTGGAAGGAAGCCTTCCTGACTCCACAACTCTTACTACATTTTGCTTGCAACTAAAACTAACACCATGTGGCTGATCCTCTCTTGGGTGTCAAGACTCAGGAGCTTGGATCACTGAGTACTCGGAACCCACCCCAAAGAATAAATTCTCTAAGGCACCGCCATTGTGGAACACGATACTCTGGGCTTTCTGCTTAAAGAGCTCTGGGGTTGCAAAGGTTGGAGTCCTGTCGGTTCTTATGTCCTCAGGCCATCTTTTCTACTATCGTCTTCTTAAATACTTGGCTTTTCCTTTCAGTTTTCAGAGATCAATTTCTCCTTGGCTCCATCTCTATAGGCCTCAACTTTACTGCAGCTTCCTTCCTGGACAAACTCACACTTTGAACCATTCCGCTGGCCTCTTTCCTTTGATTCTCAACATAAATCTGGCTAAAAGCCTCTATAAGTAGTCACATCACTACTTCAACATTAGACTGCCCTAAAATTTCATCTGGGAGATTACTATGCTACCTTAATCTTAGCCTCAGGCAAAAATCTCTAGACAGGAGCAAAATACAGACAAACTTTCTGCTAAACCA
Organism: Dolichotis patagonum; assembly: GCA_004027295.1. Lineage (NCBI taxonomy): Eukaryota > Metazoa > Chordata > Mammalia > Rodentia > Caviidae > Dolichotis > Dolichotis patagonum. The sequence continues at coordinate 52,718 of PVJX010007591.1, forward strand.
CAATATACAATGCCTGGAGTCCAACAGTCAATGCAATCTTCCTTCACAGCAGAGACTTCCTGAGCCTGGTCTTTACCAGCATCATTTCTATCAGCATTCTGGCCTTCTGAGCTCTAACTAGAATCTTTCATTAAGTATAGTCTGTAAGGTTTTTCAGCTCTACTTTTTCAGATAGTATCTCCAAACTCTTCCTAATCCTTCTCCTTCCCACAAGCCAGTTCCAAAGGCTCCTGAACCATATGGTCGGGTAAAGTGTCAGCAAAAACCTCAATGCTCTGGTACCAAATTTCTATCTTAGTTACCTTTTCATTGCTGAGAAAAAAAAAAAAAAATACCTGACACCCAAAGGTAAAGGAGTAAAAGTTTATTTAGCTCAGTTTGCAGCAGTTTCAGTCAATAATCAGCTAGATTTAAGACAGGGTGCATGGCAGACAGGCACTACAGAGTGAACAGTTCCTAGTGGGCAGAAGGCAGCAGAGCAAGCACGAAAGATGATAAGCCTCTTTCTGTTCCTTATACTGTATCTAGTTTTTTACCAAGATTAGGGAGGTGGCAAACTAATCAGTGGGCCGGCTTAGTAATCACACATCCTTAATGCCAGCATTACACAGACTCTTATAGATTCAGCCACCTCTGAAAAAGCCCCACCTGTGATCACATGAGGATTTGGAAGAATACTACCTAGATCTAAAGTACAATACTATTCATACCAATTTTTAAAATTACTACAAAAATCAACAAACTTATTTCATTAAATCAGAGCGTTTCAGCAGCGAGACATAAGAATTATGGCTCCATTGTAAACATGTTAAATTATATTTCTTTAATTAATAAACTTTTATAAACTTTATAGTCTTTCAAAGACTTTTATGAATAAATACTGCTATGAATTAAAGTAAGGCTAAAATGCCTGCATATAATTACAGCTTTTATTTAATTTATAACTGAGAAACTAATTCCATGTTACTATTTGCTTCCAAAATAATTGAAGAGTTGATTTTATTAGCTTGAGGGCATGGATTGATTCTCCTGGGGAAGTCTATTTTATGGACTTTTTGTTTTGTTTTGGCAAGCAGGAAAATTAACATCTGTTGGGCAGGGGAGTGTCACAGCTACTATGCTATATGGTTGCTCTCAAACTCCTCTCCAACCAAGATAGCAAAACAGCATGTGTGAAACAGAAGAGCTTGGGGAGTACAGGGGCAATGAATACAGTTTCTAACAATGCAGTGTTTAGATACTTCTATGCATCACAGATACGAACTTTGTCTGGACATCTAGGGGTACAGATGTTAAAAAAATAAAAATAAAAAAAAGGAGAAATAGCTTAAAGAATCTCTTAAGATCCTTCTTATGGATTTCAATATATCCTTTACAATGTTTTCTATACCTACCAAACCAGTTAGCCCTTATCTCCTGCATGGCTGCTCAGTAACTATCAAACCTAACCGGATTCCCCAGCTAATGTCCACTTACCATCTCCTTGCCCACCTTGCTTGTTACTGGCCCATGATTTAGGAGCAGGTGCTATTTCTGGGGGAGGTGCAACCCCAGGTTTTGGCTGTGCTGGTGACACTTCTGGTGCTCTTAAAAAAAATATGAATCCATTATTTCAGATATTGTATGCTTTTAACTAAAACCAAATCCAATCCAATCAATTATAAATAATATGAATCCGTGCACAATTTATCTTGGTTACATGCTTACTCATAGATACAGTTCCTGTAAAAGGTTTTCTTCTGCAGTATCTCTTTAAATGAATTTGGCGGGCTGGGGTTTAGCCCGCGGGCTTACGTCTGCAGCACAAGTGCCTGCCTGGCAAGCGCAAGGTCATGAGTTTGATCCCCAGTACCCACCAAAAATAAATGAATAAATAAATAAAAATAAATGAATTTGGTTTTTTGTCTCCATTCATTTCTACCTTTGCATAACCCAGTAACATGATAGCTTTGCTTATTTTCCATTTTGTTAAAAAAAAGTAAACATCGCTTATTACTGAACAATGTTTTGAAGAAGTGAACACTTATATATACAACTATATGAATACATACAGTTTGGCTCAGTACATTTGTTGAGGGCTAAGGCTAGGCAGCTCTCCATCTGGCTATCAATATGTTCATCACTGTACTTACTTTCTACTGTAATTTTAAATAGGATAAAACAACCTGTCTGACCCATTCCCATCAGTGAAAGATATGACTTGTTACTATGAAATAATTCTACTATACCTGACAGCCAGAGGACAATTCTACAAAGACCTTCTATATTAGTTGTCAAATTTAGTACACAAAGCTCTACAGGAGGCATATAAAAATCTAATCGTAGATATAGGCAAAAATTACAGTTTCCAATACCTCATTATAAAAATTACTATGGTTTAGTTTAGCTAAATTAACCAAGAGCTGGCTCACTGCTTGACACATACAAAACTAAGTAACTGTTGAATGTATGATGATTAAGGCAGATGTTAGTAATCCCCAAATTTCTTGGTATTTATTCAATAAACGTACCCACGATACATCAGGTATACGTTTGGTGTTAAAGATATGCAGTGAACCAGTACACAGAAATCTTTAGCATCATGGAATTTAGTAACTAAACCAATTCTTACTAATTAGAAAAAGAATGCTTGATTTGGCAAGGGTGGGAGAGGACAGAGTATGATATAAGCCAGGTTGTGATAAGCAATTCTGTTACATGTTCTACCTAAACAGAAATACTATCACTAGATCATGCACAGGAAAAAAGTCACTATATAATGAAAGACTTTAAAAACACATGAAATACGTACTATAGGGAGTATTTCATTTAGCATACAATAGGTAAGTTCCCTAAAAAAAAAGGATTCATTCATTAACAGACTTTGACTCACTTCTCTTCTTCATGCTGCTCTTGTTTAGATGCCCATCCTGTGCCATCTTTAGGCACAATGTTCACATTAGGATCATTGCCTTTGTTTTCGGCTTTGAGACTTGGGAGGTTAGCAGGTGGAGGCATGCGCCTTGAAATACCAACTTTTCCAAGACTTTGTAACCCATGTCGAGCTGCAACTAAAAGATCAATAACATCAACTTTCTTAGAACATCTATTTTGAAACACAAAAACAAAAAAAAGGAAACTCTGATTATTCCTAATGTTAAGGATCTGTAAACTGAACCAGAGACCTGCAACATAATTCAATGCAGAAATAACAATCAAACTATTCAATAGCTTCAAAATTTTTAAAATGCAGGTGAGTATGATGGTTTGTGCTTGTTAAAACCCGTGTACTTGGGAGGTTGAGCCAAAAGGATCACTCGATCCCAGCAGTTTGAGGCAACACTGTGAGATCCTGCCTAAAAAAAGAAGCTCAAAACTGAAACAAACAAATTTCTAACACTGCACTCCAATACAACATAGATGGAAAAAGAAAAAAAAAAATGCTGATAGTGATAGTCTTGAAATTTTTTCAGGAAATATCCCAAGTTTAAAACTTAGAATGTTAAAGAATATACGTACTGATTTTGTGTTAATACTAACATATACCAAACATGGCCCAATTTTTGGTTCCACTTTTTATAGTGGACCCAAAGAAAACAAAACCACAGGACTTTACCGTTGAAGAGACAGTAAATACTAATTAATGCCTAGCTGTGTACTGCAATTTCATAGACAAGCCTCCTGTTTGGAATTACACTGTTATACTTATTTTCTGCTGACAACAAAAAGAGAAAAAAAAAAAAAACTTCCAAAAGGCCTCTATAAAAAAACAGTAAATTTTCAATTGTAAAATATTTAATCTGTGTTACCTGAAAAGTGTGAATATATAAAAAAGGTCAATGCAAACAGAGTTGCATTAACTTGGGGTTTGTTGTAGTTTCTAATAGTAGCAGTTCTGGTTGAGTCATCTGTAGTAACAAAACCAGAAAAGAAGATATAAAATAAATGCCATTTGATTTTACTCACCCGTAGTTTTCTGAGTTTCCAGTGATTTTCCTTTGTAAGTATTAAATAAACTGAGTGTTGCATACTTTTTCCCATCCTTTGCTTTTGTGCTCTGGCCTGACTTCTCCGACATTTCGGTGGAAACTCATCGAGTCCAAAACCTCCTGCCACACTGCTCAAAATCAGTCTTTAAGAGGCATATAAGAAGGAAAAACAAAGAGAAAACTTTTAGAATTTATTGGCAGAGTGAAAATTTAGAAACTACAAATGCGCACAGAAATGAAGATAACAATCCTCAGTAACTCACATCAGTGATAATTCCATAGACTTCTTTAGTACTGTTCAATGCCAGTAGCCAACACACAATAAATACTGTCTACATATGCCCTTTGATACATGTTGTCTCCCAAATAAAAAGTAAACAAAGTATATGAAGGGTGTATTCTGCGAAATAAGGCAGACTAAACGCACAGTTTGTACCCATAAGGAATGAGACTAAATTGGGCATGATGGTACACACCTGTAATCCAAGTTTGAGGCCAGTCTGGGGAACACAGCAAGAATCTTTCTCAAAAAATTAAAAAGGACTAGGAATGTAGTTTGGTTCTTTCTAGCTTCAAACCCTAATGCTATGGAGGTGGGGAGCAGGCAATTAGATAAATGAGAAAGGGAAATTCCACTACAGCAGTTTGCCAGTTAATTGTGAATACTTTTTAAAGTTTAATTTAGCCTACTAGCTTTCTAGTGTCTTTCTTCTAAAAGGCAGGGCAGATAATATTCAACTGCATCAATACATTGGTCTATTCAAAATTAACACGTTTGTAGGAAAAAACAGCAAAAGAATCTAAGCAATTCAAAAGTCACGATCACAACTTACCTTCATTTTATATACCTTAAGACATTTTTAAAAGTCTAATTCGTATTTAAGAGCCTACAATGAATAAAACAACCACAGCTACCTAAGGCAGTAACAATCAAGACCAACAGTTTTGACGAAGATGATATAGGAAACACATTTATCCTCTCTCTTTACTAAATAACGACTGTGTGCACCTGTGTGTATGCATATAGGTGGAAGACAGAAATTCTTGACATTCGGGAAACAAAATTAGCCATCCAGTTGCCTAAATTTACTATCTGGAGAGTTCCCAAGCCCTGACACAGAGAAAGAAACTAAAGTGCAGGCTAGAGAATTCTTAATTTCAGAAGTTTGAAGCTGAGAATTCATGGAGACCAAGGTAAGCTATGATTCACCACTGGAAAAAAGGCAGAAAATACTACAGAACTGTAGAAAATTCTCCTGAAGTACCAATCTACACATTTGTGGAAAAACTACCTTGAAATATGGATGAACCACCTGAGAGGAACAGTGCCTGGAGCTCTAAAAGGGCTGGGAATAGTGCCAATCCTCGGAAAAGACAGAATTTAAAAATCATGATCCACTAGGTATTAGGTAGAGTACTCAGAAAAACCTTGCCTCAGAAGTGGTTAACAATTACCCTAAATAAACATTATTCTGATCTTGCCTATCAATCTGAAAATTAATGGTCCAAAGGATCTACCATTCCCCAGTAACTTCACAGAATCTCAGAACCAATTTAAATACTTACCAAAAAAATGAAAAAAATACCCATCACTAGAGAAGAAATTTAGTGAATGTGGCTTTCACTAAAAACTGTATGTAAGCAAAGAAGTAAAAAAACACAAACCATAAGTATAGAAGAATATCAATAAACTGAAACCAGTATAACTGTAGACATTAAAATCGGCGTACAAAAATTTTACAGTTATTTTGGAACTATACCCTACCTGCAGATACAAGCAGAACACTCAAAAAGTACAAAAACATGAAACCTTAATAGAAATGAAAAAATACACTGGATAAATTTAGGATAAGTTAATCAACATTTGAGACACCGTCAAAGGAAAGAATAGTGAATTTAAATACATCAACAGAAACTACCCAAAATAAAAGAGGAAAAAAGACAAGTAGGTATAGTGGCCCACACCTGTAATCCCAGCACTCAGCAGGCTGAGGCAGGACAAGCACTGTGAGTTCAAGGGCAGCCTGCTCTATGTTGCAAGACCCTGTCTCAAAAACAAAAACAAAAATCAACAAAATAAAAACACTAACAATGGGCCTTGCGACAATTTTAGGTAGCCTAAAGAGGGAGATGGGAAACTGGAAAAAAATGACCAAAAATGTTACAAATTTGGCAATTATAAACCCGGATTTAAAACTCAGTAGAGTCCCAGTATAAGAAACTTTAAGAAATATATACTACCAAGCCCATCAACAATCAGAAACTGAAAATAATACAATTCACAATGGAATTAAAAAATGAAACACAGATGTATCTCCTGTTGTCTTGGTTTGAAATTATGTAATGCTTTCATTCTTTTGATTAGTTTTGTTCTGTTTTGTTGTTTGACTTTATTGTGTGTGATGGTATGGACAGCTATTTTGAAGAAAACGGAGACACTAAGGTATCCACTGTTGATTTCTTGTTGTCTTGTTTTGAAGCTGTGTTGCTTGCATTGTTCTGTTGTGATTTGCTTTGTTTTGTTATTCTCTTAAAATAAAAAAAATACATTTAATAGAAGACCTGTATTCTGAAAACTACAAAGTATCAAAGAAAGGCTAGACGGATATATGCCACCAGATTAATGGGTCACAAAAGTCACTATTAAGATGTCATATCTTATCAACTTGATCTACAGATTCAAAGCACTCCAAAACACCACCACAGGTTTTTTCTTTTTGAAGAGAGACTTTGTCAAGTTGATTCTAACATCCATAAAGAAATGGACGGGACCTTCATTAATCAAATGAAAAAAATAAGAAAGTAAATACCACATGACTTCAAGACTTAAAGCAGGTGAAAACAGTATGGTACCAGTGTAAAAAAATAAAATGGTTTAACAGAACAGTCTAGCAATGAATAGAAATATATGAATATTTGCTTTTGACAAATGCAAAGAAAATTCAAAGGATAAAAGTCTTTCCAACAAACCATAGTGGGGGCAGTTTATTAAACATATAAAAACATTAACTCTGTTCTCTACCTATAAACAAAATTGAACTCAAAGGTACCATAAAATGTAAAACCTAAACCTAAAACTCTAAAAATTTAGAGAAAATCTAAGAGCAAATTTTTGTGACCCTTTGTTATATAAGGTTAGGTACAACTCTGAAAGCACAACCCATAAAACATTAAATAGGTAAGTTAGAGTTTTATTTTTTAAAAAAAGATACTGAAAACAAGAAGCAAGCTATAACCTGGGAAAAAACATTTTCAAGTCATACATGATAATTTTAATGCAAAATATATACTAAACCCTCAACGCAGGAAGGAAAAAAAAATTCCAATTTTAAAAAATGGACACAACTTGAACAGACCCCACCAGAAAGACACAAATGCCCACTAAATACACAAAGGTGTTCAGCATCAATTTTACTTGGGAAATGAAAAATGAAACAAAAAAAAACCCAAAATGTTAAAATTACAGAATAATTTTACTAGGTTTACTAAGTATTGGCAAAGAGGTAGAAGAACTAGAATATATGCCTGCTGGGAATGAAAAATGGTAATGGATAACCAGTCTGGAAAGCAATGTGACAGTTCCTTAAAAAGGTAAATATCCACCAACCACTTTTCCTACTCAAAAGTCTCATGGTACTAGATCTGGTGAATTAGGCAGACAGAACTCAGCAGCAGCATCTAATATATTTTTGATCACAAGTGAGATAAAATATATTAAGAGTTAATGACAATGTCTTTTACTATTTTAGTTTAAATATTCACTGTAATTTTCAATTATCCCCTGTATATCCAAATAATCTTGCACTTCATAGTATTTTTATATGTAACAATACCAAACTGGCAATAACTGTCCACCAAATGACTAGAGACTCCAATCATGGTGTACCCATTCAAGAACTATGACACATCAAAAAAGAATAGGCTGAGCCCGGTGGCACAGCTGTAATCTCAGCCTTTAGGAGGCTGGGACAAGAGGACCATTTTGAAATCAGCTTGGAGTACAGCGACAACAGTACACAATAACCCACCAAAACTCTTGATCCATGTAACCCTATGGATAAATCTCAAAATGATTAAGCTAAACGAAAGAAGTTAGGATCACCCTCCCTTAGTATGCTTGGTATTATAATTATATTTCAATAAAACTTGCTTATACAAATCTCAACTCCTAGATAATTTATTAATAAAATCTCCCTGACTTAATCTATGAAAGCAAACTTAGGGAAAAAATAGGATGACCAAGGGATTACAGATGAGTTTTAAAGTGATATATTAAAAAGACATAAATTAAATGGACAGCAGATTGTAAAAGATGGCAAAGAGGCTGGCATGGCATGAAGAGAGAAATCAATGGTCTTAACAAGGAATAAAAGAAAATAATGCAGTAAATGAAGTCAACACCAAAGAAGGAAAACAAAACAAAACTTCAGAGCATAATAAGAAATCAAAAATGGTGTTTTTTTCTTGGAAGTGATAAAAAAAATTAAAATTTTTGTAGCTTCAAAATTAACCAATTAGTCAGGTATGGTGGCACACTCCTGTAATCCTAGTACTTGTTCTGATTTGGCTCTGGGTTCTAGAGGTGCCTGTTGCCAGAACTACAGGATTCTGTAGAAAACATCACCCACCACGGATTGTCATTGGGGTCATTCTTCCGAGATTCACCCATAAATAAAGCCGTTTGTTAAGTAATATTTATTGCCAGTATTTGGTACTGTTTTCTGTTAGGGGAAATTACCTGGTTTATTTTCTTGTAAAAGAGTGCGTGTTCAGGCCAGGTCTTCAGATGTGACATTAGCTCAGTACTGTTAATCTGGGCTTGGTGCTTTTCGGGATTCAACATTCCTGAGAACACTTAAAAAGAGCTGCAGAGAAGCCAGAGCTTGGTTTGGTTGTTAATTATTTTCTTTCCCCCAGGAGGGGGGGGAATCCCAGTACTTGGGAGGCTGAGGCAGGCGAATTGTTTCCAAGTTTGAGACCAGCCTGGGCTACAATGTAAGCCCAAGGCCAGCCTTAACAGTATAGTTAGACCTTGTCTCAAAAAGACAAAATTAACCCACTAAAAATAATGATAAATGTAGAAGTAAATCAATTTAAAAAATTTCTTTTCAATAAGAGGAAGTCAAAACTAAAACTGCAAAGATAATCTAACCAGGAAATTCCTTGTATCAAATATACAATCACATACATAATTAGGGGGGAAAGTACTATTAAATCTTTTAATTATCACAGTAAAGTTTCCCAACCAAAGTAGGAAAAAAGAGAAGAAATAAAACCAAGCCATAAAACTGATAAAATTCAAAACCTAGGTTTTTCAAGGGTGAGGGTGAAAGTCAGCTGGAGATGAAGCTCCTTGAAAAGCGTGTGCTTTTCAAGTGCAAGGCCCTTGGTTACATCCCCAGATCTGGAAGAAAAATAGCAGTAGCCAAATGCCACTCCACCAATTTTTCTAGTTACTCTTATCTCATTCTTTATGGGAAAAAAATGTGGCATAAAGTAAAGAAACCTCACTTCAGTCTGATCTAATACTGACACAAAACAGCAGCACACAAACACACGTAAACATATAAAGACAAACAGACATTTTTACAGAAACTAACACAAAAACTCCCAAGCATAAGGGCATACTTTTTTTTTTTTAAAAGCAATGAATCCTAAGTACTTGTATGGATGTGCATACAAATACAAGGCTATCTTCAATCGTTGCAAGATGGTATAAGACAAAAATTTATAAGTCAGTCATTAAATGATTCATATTTTGAAACTTGTTTATTGATACTTATTAAAGCAGGCCACCCATCCTGTCTGTAGTTTCACTTTGTGTAGTTTATTTCCAGCAGTCAACTCTGATAACAAAAAATCAGAAAAAGTAATCTACAAATACATATACATAACTACCTGAACATTCAATGAATATTCATCACATCACTGTCATTTCCTTTGCAAAGGTTCATATACCGCTAATTTTGGTACATTTGCATGGAAACCCAACCCACACGTGTAACACTGCTTTCAAGGGAAAACATATATACTGCTCTACCGCACACCTTTGAAAATAATGAAACTAATGTCTCTTTAAAGCCTGCAGGAGTAATTTCATAGATTTTCTGAATTATAATATAGCAAAGTAGCCAGGCATGGTGGCACATGCCTGTACTCCCAACAGTCGGAGGCTGAGGTAAAAGGATCATTGCAAGTTCCAGGCCAGCCTGGGCTACAAAGTGACTTCAAGGAGAGCCTGAACTGCACAGTGAAACACTGTCTCAAAAAAACTAAAAAAATAAATAATCTCACAAAGTAATCCTCTGTAGCAGTGGCAGCATACATCTGTTATCACTAAAAGCTGTCTGTTATCATCAACGAAAGCTCGAAAAAGTTCGCTTTCACTGCCCCATAGAGTTACAAAGACAGTAAGGCTTCCCTAATGCTGCAATGATAATATTCATCCAAGCACATTTTTGTAACAAATGTGCATTAAGAACTGTCAGATACTGTTTTAGATGTTAGAATATATTATGAAAGATTCAACCAGATAAATGGATAGTAAAACAGAAAACTTCTGATAAATGGCGAAGTCCAGAAGATCTGTCTGAACAAAAAAGAACTAAGACAAAAAAATCCATCAGTGGTTGTCAACCTAGTCTGTACAGGCGTATAAAAGGCATTAAAAAAAAAAAAACTTGCATGCCAGGGCCCAATGCTAGACAAATAAAACAGAATTTTAATCAGAATTTCCTGCAACAATATTCTTTGAAAAGCTCCCCAAGTATGTCTTAAAATATAGTCACGATTGAGAACCAGAGTCTGCTAGGGTAGGATAAGAAGTACTGTGCTTGAGATTAAATCACATCAAGAGCCACAGGGGAGGAAACAACTAATCAAAAATCTAGTGGTTGCCTTATATGAGCAGATCCTAAGTAGCAATGGTATAATTTAAATAATCAGTAATTCAAAGGCCCTTGAACAGCAAGTTCAGTTAAGTATTTGTGTTCAGCTTGCTAGCTTCTGATTTAAAAACACATCAGCACAATTATAGGGGAAAGAAATGCATCTTCTACCTGTATTACTTCTAATTTTGAAGAAAGTTTGCTTATTTCTACAATGCTATTGAGTCTTCTATATTACCATTTTGCTTTTAACTGTGTATCTAAAAATCTACACGCTTTTTAACAACCTCCCTTCACTGTTTAGGAGAAAGTAATCATCATCTAAAATTCAAGGTTCTCTGATCAATGATAGGAAACAAAGAAAAAGAAAAACCTAATGTTTTTCATTTAAACTAGACGTAACAAAACAGGTTTCAAATTTCTGAACAAAATATTGTCTTATAACAGGTTTTTTTTTGGCAGGGTGGGGCAAAGGAGGTAAAGGGAAAAGCTACAACTGTTTTTAAAGCAAACATTATTTTCAAAAAGCATAAAAGAAACAAGGCAGAAGCGTGTCCTAATATAGCAGCAACTTTTCAAAATGAAAGGAGACAATGAACAGTGGCAACAACAACAACAACAACAAAAGGATTCCTAAAAGGACAGGTATAAGGTCTATAGAGGGGGAAAAAAAGTGTAAGTGGTTTCTACACCTGTAAAAAACATTAGGCATGGTCTTTAAAATTCCTTCGGCACACAAAATCCTATTGTTTTCAATACTGAAAACAATAAATACTGTAACATCTGTAATACTGTTAATAGATGTTTATATTTAGAAAAATTATCTGCAGTTTAGTAAATTGCAATTTGTAAAATTTAATTCAACATGTATCTGTCTGTCTTCTAAATACTCAAAATCTGTTGACCACTGTGTTCTCATTTTTATTAGTTTCCTTGGAAAATAAAATGCACTATGAACAGATTTAAACAGCTAACATTAAAAATAATCTGCAACCATTTCCAGAGAAACATACTATAGGTACTTACCATATGTTTTATTGAGCAAATCAAGAAATGATGTATAGTAGCTACGAATATTTTTAAAGTTTTTTTATTGGTACATTTTACATATATATAATAACATTTATCATAGGGAATTTGTACCTGTATGTGATATATTTGGTTTCTTTTTTTCCCATTCCTATGAATAACTGCCAAGTATCACATACACAAATATTAAAAGTAAATAGTTTCATTGCAAGCCATTTTCTTGAGTTTTTGTGTCTAACAGCTTTCAGCCTCACTTCCCTCCTCCCATTCTTTGTTGCCAAGACTTCTATCTCTATGGGTTTTCTCCTTTGGCCATTTCATTATCTACAGTTCACTGCTTCAAACATTAACAGTAAAGCTAACCCCCAAAACTTGCCTTAGGCCACAATCTTTAGATATGCATTTTAAACTGTCTATAGACTAAAACATCGGTAAGTTTCTTGACAACTTCAAATTCAGAGTTTATTTCCCACTCACACATACAGGTAGGTACGTACTCAATGTCTACCCTATACCAGGCATTGCTGGGTAAAGATAAACAGACATGCTCTCCTCATCCACTGAGTGGAAGTAGTTTAGAATGAGGCTAGAAAAGATTTGAAAAGCAAATGGAGAATAGGAAAGACAGCAACAATGAGAAAAAGGCACTGGCAAGCAGCACTGAGAGCCTGATAGAAGTAATTGTATACAATACTCCCAAATCTGTGCAGTTAAGATTCTCTCCAATGTTTAGCATAGAAAAAAAAAAGAGTGGAAGCACAAAAGCAGCTGGATTGAATCAGCGAGCTACACTGTGCCAGACATATATAAATAAGAGGAAGATGAGAATACTGCCAAAAGAATTACTGGCTTGAAAGTTGAAATAGTTAGAAGGTTTGTGTATCATCCAAAATTCATGCTGAAACTTAAGCTTCACTGCAACAGTATTAAGAGATGGTGCCCTTTAGTAGGTGATTAAGCCAAAGGAGTAGTGTTTTATAAAAGGGCTGGAGGAAACCAGGCCTCCTTATGCCTTTGCATTCATACCTGCAAGTAAGGACACAATGTTGAAGATGCACCTGGTAAAGGTTTTGACCCTCACCAAACTTGACTTGCCTTGAACTTGAGTTTTGCAGTCTCTACAACTGTGAGAAGTAACTGTGTTTCAGATATTTTTGTCTCAGATATTTTGTTAAGAGCTGAGTGAATGGACTAAGAATAAAAGAGGACAGCCAAGGGACTGGTGATTACAGCAAGACTAAAACTTGTCAATAACAATAGTATTAATCAGTGTTTATGGAGTCAAGCTTACTATAGACTGTTTTTTCCATTTTTATTCTGTGCAATTTTTCTGTAAGACTGAAATTATTCCCCCCAAAACTAAAAACAAAAACTGATTTGCTCTCCCTGACATACTCACCTCCCGCAACCTTCCCTCAAGCATTTTCCCTGACTTTTAGTCTTAAAACACTGAGTACCCTTGACATTTCCCTCACTTTCTACATTAAAGAGAGCTGAGTTCTATACATTTTAACTTAGCAGTATCTTCTGAAGCTCAATTTTTAAAAACTGAGGTCTATGTAGATCTAGAGATGTAGCACAGTGTAAAAAGATTAAATTGGGACCAAGAATTTAAAGCCTAAATCATCAAGATTTAATTAAACTTAAAAAAATCAGTTTTCACTACAGAACAGAGAAATCCCTGAACAATGTAACAGTAACATGTTATTTTAAAAATCATTTACAGATGCTAAATGATTCAAATTTTCCTTCAAATCATTTTCCTTTAAATGATTCAAATCATTATTATAATATGAAGCAAAATATCAAGAATAAAACTGTGGAAAACAAAACACAGTGAATCCTGGTCAGCACATGTCATTCTGAAGCAGGGAGTGATGGCACATGTAACGCTAGCAGCAGCAGAAGGATCTTCAGTTTGAGGCCAACCTGAGCTACACACAGTAAATTTCAGATTACACTAGACTACCCAAAGAAATCTTATATTAAGAAGAAAGTCATTTTGAAGTACAATAAAATAAGAAGCTTAAGAATCAATGTGCTATTTATTGAAAAAAAAAGTGAAGATGCAGAAGGACTGATTTGTACATTTCCTAACTCATGTTTTGTACCCTAAAACAAATGTGACAGTACTTAGAAATTGAAAGTCGGGAAGTAATTAGGTTTAGATAAGATCATTAGGGTTACTTGTGCTCTAATTAAAGACAAGAGAGCTCACTGTCATGAGAAAACACTGTAAGAAGGTGGCCATGTGTATAAGAAAGCCTCTACCAGATATAGACCATGCTGACACTCTTATCTCAGATTTTCAGTTTCTACAACTTTGAGAAATAAATTTTTGTTTTAGTCAACTACAGTATTTTTATATGGCACCATGAGTCAAGCTGGGGATGGGGTAAAGCTACTGATTCAGAAAACAGTATCTTCACTCAAACTTTAACTAAATTGCCTATTTAAAATTTAAAAAGTCAAAACATTAATGCCTTTCTTAGTTCCCAGGCAAGCAATATCCATAAAACATACATATTTAAAAAGTTGATTTACGTCTCTCCCTCCCTATGCTTTGTTTTAAAAACAGTATTAGTCTTTACAAATGTCCCCGTAAACAAATACAAATGAGAATTTCGGATATTTTAAGTGGAAAATCATTTTATATTTAAAGAATGATGTCACAATATGAACTAGTTACCCCCTACACACCTATGAGTTCCACATTCATGGATTAAACCAATTGGGGGTGGAAAAATACATGAAAAATATAATAACGTAAATTACAAATGAATTCAGGGTAACAATTTGCTTAATATTTACCTTGTTTTAGGTATTATAAAGGTATGAGATTTAAAGTTAGGAGAGAAAAAACCCAAAGTTATATGAGGTTATACATTGGTTACACACACACACACACGTGTCATTTTACTCCTATACAAGGGGCTTGGGCATTCAGATTTTGGTGTAGGAGAGTTCTGGAATCAATCTCCCTTGGATCCTCAAGGATAATTAATGTGATGTGAATAACCATTATGCTGGATGCTATCCTCTTCAATCTTTTGTCAATAGCTAAGATAAAGACTTGGAAATAAGGGCTGAGGATTTAGCTCAGTGGCTTAAGCGCCTGCCTGGCAAGTACGAGGTCATGAGTTCGATCCCCGGTACCAAAAAAAAAAAAAAAAAAGACTTGGAAATAACATGTAATAAAATAACATGTACATGTGAAACAGTAGCAGTGTACTCAATGACTTTCTAAGAGTTAAAAACGTCTTGGGACAGTTAGGATAAATTAAAGAATTACTAATGACACAGTCACAGTTCAAAACTGTGTTAAAAAAAAAAAAAAAAACAAGCCAAACAAACCTGTAGCTCATTGCTGGATGCAGTGATGGGCACATGCAGTCCCAGTTATTCTGAGGAGGCGCAGGTGGTATGGACTGCCTAGAGTTCAATGCCAGACTGGGCAATGTAGTTAAGAGCTTGTCTCAAAATCAAAACCAAAACCAGGAGTTTCCAAAGATGGCGGATCGGTAGGTAGCAGGAGAGAGATCTTCTCTGAGAGAGACAGCTTAAATGCCAGAATTTAACACCCTGGAGAGACCCAAACAGAGAGAGATAGACTCTCTCAACCCAGGAAGAAACTAAAGTTAAAAAAACTGCTCAAACATGAGGTCCCGGGGCTACCATTAGTGAAGCTAAGATCAACAAGCAAGGCACCCTCCTCGAGCCGCCTGAATTCCTGCTTGAGAGCGACCTGACCGACCGAACTGCGCCGATGCCACTGGCTTGAGCGGCCTGAATGCCGAGCTGAACATCCCTGCGTGTGGCTCGCTGGGACCGGCCTTGCACACGACCCACCCAAAGGCACCATGAATTCGCACCACAGCCGCCCTGAAGTTGGGAGGTTGGGGAGCCCCGCAGTTCTCAGGGACCAGCATCAACACGCAGTGAGTGATGGGAATAAGACCCTCCCACAGGAAAGGGGAAACCGACTGGAAGCCATGTTGGATTTGGGCAGGACAGCCTTAACTCCATAAAGAAGGGGCTTCAGCTGGGTGCTCCCCTCACCGAGCGGATTGGTGGAATCTGCTTGGATTGGGCCGTGCCCCTGGCCAGGACCCAGTGGGTTGCTACAAACTAATTCCCTGAGCACAGGTGCACACTGACGCAGTGAAGGCCTGCAAAGGTTGACTGCCCTGGAGGGGAGGAGCCAGCGCACACTGTGCTTGTTTGAACTTCACTCTCTGATAGCGGCCGGCAGAGGGCAGAAGCCCCCAGCCTGCGTGCTCCAGAGGAGCCTTAACCAACAAGAAAAGGGGCTGGGAATTACACTGTACACTTGTATGGAAGGAACCAAAAACATGACCAGGGGGAGAAGAAAAAAACCCCAGCCCCCAACTCTGAGAACATTGATCCAGGAGAGGTAAATACAAAAGAGATTGAGGGCAACAAACATGCAACATCAAACACAGTGGTAGCAGACATAAAGAGATATCTTCAAGACCTCATAAGCAGGATCAAAACTGAAATATTAATTCAAATTAAACAAGAGATAAGTAGATTAATAAAAGAAAGGCTGGGCACCTCTCAAGAAGACACAGACAGAAGAATGGAGGAACACAAAAGGAGAGAAACGTTTAATAAAGAAAACAATAAAAACCTAGAATTCATGAAGCAAATTCAAAGAGATTATCAGGAAACTAAAGACTCCATAGAAAGCTGGCAAAACTGCTTGAAAGAAACCAAAGATAAACTATCAAAAATTGAACATAGGCTTGCAATGTGTGATCATGAAAGGGAAGATCTCTTAAACATAACAAGGGAGCAGGCAGTAACAATTGGAAGCCTAGAGGACGACAAGAGGATCTAGAACTTAAGAAGAACGCATGTGAATTAAGAAGCAGGAGTCAAAACAGAGGAATTGCAAAGGCTACTCACAGAAATCATTAAGGAAAATTTCCCAAGCATAGAAAAAGGAAATGATATGCAGATGTATGAAGCTTACAGAACTCCAGCCACCTGCAACCAAAACAGAGCTACACCCAGACACATAATAATCAAGATCCCAGAAATTCAATATAAGAACAGAATATTAAAAGCCATCTGAGAAAAGAAACAGATCACCTATAAAGGAAAACCCATCAAAATCATGGCAGACTTCTCGACACAGACCATCAGGTCAAGAAGAGCTTGGAGTGAAGTAATTCAAGCCCTGAAGGAGAACAACCTCGAGCCCAGATTGATGTATCTGCAAAACTCTCTCTAGAAATTAATGGAGAAACAAGATATTTCCATGACAAAGAGGAACTAGAAGAATTTGTGACCACCAGTCCAACCCTACAAAAAATACTGAAGGACATTCTAGGGAGAGGAGAACAAGAATACGAGCATTTCAGGAACAATGGCAAGAGAGGCCTCAGTGAACGGGGCAGACAGTGGAGTGGAACAGAATAGACAACCAATGGCAGAAAAACAGAATAGCAGAAATAAGGCAGAGAAGATTGGCTGTAATCTCTAGTATAGATGGCCTTGAAATATTAACAGAGAGAAACACAGGCAGAATAGATCAGGAGATAGGGTTCATTGAGATGCTCTATAT
>PVJX010007592.1:0-35087 GCA_004027295.1 Dolichotis patagonum
TTCGGTTCAGAAAGCCCTGGAATTCTTTCACTATATGCATGGCTTTATACTATTGTGTTATGTTTGATATTATTGTAATTGAAACTGTGCTCAACTATAGCAGAGTAAGAGATATGGCGTTAGATACTGTTGATGTCCAGTTGACTTAATGTAAAGTACTGTGTTGCCTATGTTGTCCTCTTCTGATCTGCTCTGTACTACCCCCTTTTGTTTTATTCTCTTTTAAATAAAAAAAAAAAAGAAAGAAAGAAAAAAACCTGCAGGCGGACCTAGTCCCTGGCCAGATATTGATAAGCATCCCGTACTGGAGGTATTTACAGACCCTCCAGTGATTAGATGACGGAGCTATTACTGTTATTTAGATTTTTTCCTCTGGTACACTTGTATTTGTGAGGTTCATGGTAAATATTAACAGTTCAAAATATAGAGCTTGGTAGGCTTTGCTTATTGCCACTGCTGGGGAGAGAAGATAGGCTCAGCTCTATTTACAGCAATGTATGACATTTGAAGGATAAATTAATGCATTTTCTGTTGCTATAATAAAATGCTTGAGGTTAGATACTTCACTGGAGGTTCAAGAGCATAGTACCAGCATCTCCTTGGCTCTGGAGAGGGCTCATGGTGGGTGGACTCAAAATGCCATGAAGAGGAAGTCACATGCAAGACAGGGAGCAAAAGAGAGACCCAAGACAGCTGAGGGAACTTGTATCACAACAGCCCATTCTCATGAGAAGCAATCCATTCTACAAGACCAGAGCCAATCCCTTCTTGGTGCAAAAACTTGTGAGTTGATATGGTGAGAACCTTGAGCACCCAGATTCCTCTAAACTTCCCTGGACACTAGAAACAGCCCCCTCTTCTGTGGAAGGTATGTCCTATCTCCCACTTCAGGACTATGCAGAGACCTCAGATAAGGTAGATAACTTACTTGCAAGACAATGCAAAATCTGTCATCATTTCTTCTTCTCCCAGCTTATAGAGTGCATCTCAGTACAACCTGTGGCAAAGATAAGACTGCAAATAGACTGAAGAGATCATGTACCCAAGTTCAGGGACCACTGCTGTTTGTGAACTTGGACCTGCTCCTCTTCCAACATATGGAATTTGACTCTTTGGCAAAGTGCCTAGAAAATGAATCTGACACATACCATTTGCTGACTCATGGAAGTTTGAAAAAAGTAACCATCTTCATTAAAGCAAGTAGAGATGCTGGAAATTGCCTTGGGAGATTATGAAAGAAGAGATCAAAAGGATTAGGAAACTAGAAATGCTGCAGTTGATCTGTTATATAAGATAGAAAAGCCTACCAGCTGATTATGTTCCTCAGAGGGCCCAGGAACACTCTCTACCAAGGTGACTTTAACAAGTGTGGTTAAGGGTGGTATTAGCTGAGATGGTTTGCACTAGGAGCTGCTGTTGCAGAACTGAGTTGAATAGTATCAAGGGAACACAGGAAAACAGAAGAGTGGAGGCCAGGAGCAGTACTCAGTGTCAGATGTAAAGCGTGCACATTTACCCTACTCAGAGAAGGCATCAGGTGAAGATGGCTTTTGGAGATGGTTAATATAGAATGGTATTGGGGCTGAGGATTTAGCTCAGTGGTAGAATGCTTGTCTAACAAGCTGGAAGCCCCGGGTTCAGTCCTTAGCACCAAAAAAATTAAAAAAAATATAGCATAGTATTCATGGAGCAAAACAGATGAGCAACCGACAAGGATGCTGCTTAATACACTTAATCCGAAGACAAGAATGAATGAAAAGAAAGCTAAGGCAGTCATACTGTGGAAAGGCTTCATTCTGTGTCCCATCTCCAGATTTCTTTTTTTAAAAATTATGTTTTGAAGTAAAATACAACAGAACAAGACAGAACAAAGCCAGTCGAGACAGTGCAGTGAAATTGGTACAGAATGTCACAGCAGGATACCGGGATAACAGTAATAGGTACCATAGTATATCTTGTTATCTTCACAATAGTTGTCCATTCAATCAGATACAGCAAAATCAAACCAAAACCAGAACATTATAAAACCTACCAAAACAGAATACTGAATAGAGTAAAACAATTAATCAGAACAAAGCAAAACAGTGAAAACAATATTTGCCTTCAAAGAGAAGATAGAAGGAAATCCCCCATGTTTGCTATATTGCATACGGTCATCCTCCCAAGAGATGCTCAGACCTCTGGCCCCCAGTTGGTAACCAGTGGTGGGGATGGGATGTTTGATTCTCAGCCTGCAGCCAGTAGGCTCACGGGAGAGAGACAGTGACTGGTTCTCTTCCTGGCTTGCCCGCCGCTCACTCACCAGGAAGGAGGAAGCATTGCTTTGTTGCTCAGTGCCCTAAGTTTCAACATGGTTGTCATCTCCAGATTTCAACCAGCTTTTAAACTCAGGATCTATCAAATTAAAAGGAATTTCTGAGGCACCGAGAGTTGGACTACATGACACCATGACAAGTACACCTAGTAGAGACTTCCTGGTGCTGCCTAAAAGGCCAGTACCCATTTTTGTGGAAGCTATATGTGGAGAAAGCAGAGATTCAGATATTTTGAGGGCTGAAGACACAGGAATGTGTAAATTTAAGCTAATCCTCAGGAAGTGAAAATATCATCACGGTATGATTTGCTAGAGAACATACACATATTACGTTACTAATGGAATACTGACCCAAGGCCATCAAACAGTGGTTCTGTTGTAGCCAATTTTTCTCTCTTTTCCCTTTTTCTTTTGTTTTCTATTTTCTTTTCTTCTCCTTCTCTCCTGTACTCTTTTTCCCTGTGCTTCTGCTCCCCCAATTTCTTTCTGTGTCTCTTTTCTGTATCTCTCTGGTTTATATATGTACATACACACACACGCACACACACACGTCACTCTTTCTGTATTAGGCCTCATGATAGGCATGTAGAATTCGGAAATAGAGCTTAGACTCCCTGATTACCGAAGAGTTCAGCCGCTGAGGTAGATGGACAGATCACTGAACAGAACACTATAATGCTCCACATTCTGAGTTAAGAGGTAGGTTGTGGGGGTGACAGCCCCTAAGAGGAACAGCCACCTAGCCAGGCGGCAAGGAAACAAAGGACAGCTTCTCAGAATCAGTGGTGTTTGACTTCACCTTGGAAGGGAACAAAGTGTCACCAGGCAGAAAATGCAGATTCCCCTGTGTTCTTTTGCTCACTTTGAACTACCCATGGCATCACCAGGCAGAAAAAGCAGATTCCCCTGTGTTCTTTTGCTCACTTTGAACTACCCGTGGCACTCACCAGATTAATCTGTTGGTGTGCATTTCTAGCCATGCTAAGCAAACAGTTGGGTCTGCTAAGTGGCAGAAAGAAGGTGGCCCGGGGATAAAAAAGAATGAAGGAGATGACACATAGGTATTTCACAGTCAAGTTTATGGTAGTGAATGCTGCACATTAGTTTGACTGCTCAGAGAGCCAGTAGAAATGAAGAAAGATTTATCATCCATCTCTGGAAATAATTCTCCAGAGTAGAAATAAAGCTATAATGTGAAAGAAAAAAATAGATGAGTGAAGGCAGATGAATGGGGCTATTAGTTAATCAGTAAACAGACTGCAGACACAAAGCAGAGTGAGTACCATCCCTGGAGGGCAGGTCAGATGTGACCACACAGCAGGCTGGGAGTGGCTGGGAGTGGTGTGCAGAGCGGGACATCTCCTGCACATGCCTGTTGTTAAGGTTTGTGTTCTAGTGGCCCCCACCCAAGCCTCATGCAGTCATGGTGGTGGCTAAATCTAGCATTTGTGATTGGTTCATTGTCTAGCACTAGTGGTGGTGAGTACTGCACCCGCTGAGGGGAGCCAGCGTATAATACAAGGGAGGGAAGGAGGCATGCTTTCCCCTTTTCGCTCTTTTACTCCTGCTGTTTACAGCAGCCTTGAATGCTTGCCCCTCAGCCATGCCACCCTGCCTTGGAGCCAGCTGAGTGAGGACTGAACCTCCAAAAAGCTAAATAAACCTTTCCTTGCTTCACTTTGGGTGTCAGCTATTTTGTCTCAACAATAAGAGAAAAGCAACTTCCTGCACATGCCTGGTAACTGCCATCTGCTCCTCTCAGTGTGCTGAGATCTGTTTCTGTGAATATGGGGAGCTGGAGGCCAGGCCAGCTTAAGAGAGGAGGGGCTGGTGTGGTTCAGGTGAATCTCCCAAAATTCATATGCCGGAAGCTTAAACCCTAGGCCTAGGTTAATGCGATTTGAAATGAGGGCTTTGGGAGGTCATTAGAAATAGCATCATGAACATGAGGACTCCTCATGAGTTTGTTGGTGGCTTTGTAAGAACAGGAAGAGAGACTCAAGATACCACATGTGCTCTGTCTCCTCTGTGATGTGATAAAATGTGGCAAAGTGGCCTCTCCAGGAGTTGAGGAAGTGTTGGAGTCATCCTCTTGGACTTGGAGCTTCCAAAACCAGAGCCACTTTATAAACTGCCCAGTCTCAGGTATTTTGCTTTAGTAATACCAAGTGAAATAAGATAAGGGCCTCGACTTTTGCGGCACTGATTTGGGGGCCTCTCAAAAGAGGGAGGTTGTGTTGATGGTGAGTGGTGCTCCCAGAACACTGTGCAGGAGAGACAGCATGTGAGCCATCTCAGTAGACTTCCCTGAGTAATGAGAGAATGATGCAATAAACTCTGTGAAAGGAGAATTATGACTATTTAGAGATTAAAAACAACATTAGGCAAAGATTGTGTCTAGCAGTATGAATTTACTCATCTCTTACGTATGCACAGATTATATTTATAACTTTTCCCTTGAGTTAGAGTAAACATAATATGTCAGTGTGAATCTGGGCAGGAAACTGGAGAGTTGAGGAAAGTGGATGAAGACTGGGTGGTGAATAGGTGTCAAGATAATTGAGGACCGTGAGACCCATAGAGGAGAGAGGGAAGCAGACTTGGTGTCAGGGGAAGGAAACAATGCATATTGTTTTGACATACAATCATTTTCAACCTTATGACTAAGTGAAAGTAATACACATTTAGTAGAAACTATACCTCAGCTTTTCAACTTGGTCTTTCCTCGAGTAGGAAACGTGCATAGTTATATCATCATGTCGTGCCACGCAGTGAGCTGTTAACTCTCAGCTCCTGCAAAATGAAGCTGAATAACAGACGCCCTAGGGTGGGCTGTGTTGTCAACATTATTTGGGTGCTATGCTTCCTGTTTTTGTACCCCCTCATGTCTACAAAATAGCCATCTCTGTGTGTGCCAGGCATGGTAATAAAAACTACAGTGAGCATTTAAATTTTAAAAGTTGATTATGGTAAAATAAACAATGCCATTACTTCTTTCTCCAAATACTCTACATCCCTTCAAACACATTTACTCCATGGTTCTTGCCATGTTCTGAAGTAAATGGAGGTCTTTTCACAGGAGCATCTGCACTTGTCCCTTTATTGCTGTTTTGATGTCCTGAACTGATGCAAGATGTTTACTTTTAATGGTGGTTTTTGACTTTGAGGAGAACCGTAAGCCATATGGTGCCAAACCCAATGAAGCCGGTGGAGGAGAACACAACTCAGTGCTTTTACGAACCTTCATTTCCATTGGGTGACACCGGTAACAGCATCTACCATATTTTTTATAGTACCTCATAAAATTTCACAAACGAGGACATTTAGAACTGCTTCAAAAGTGACAAGGATGATGGAGTGTCCTTAAACTGAGGGGGAGTATTTTGAGGGGGATTAATGAAAACATGTCTTTTTTTGTAGTCAATTTTACAAACTAATTTAGTCATTTACTGTATACTTTGCTCATGCCACACAGACAAGATATTCGAAAGGTAATTTTAAAATAGGCTTTGTGTTAGATGATTTTGCTTAACTGTAGGCCAGTGTAGGTATTGTGGGCATGTTTAAGGTACTCAAGGCTAAGCCAGGATGCTGACTATGTCAGGCACATTAAATACATTTTTAAATTACACTATTTTCAACTTAAGATGAGCTTATGGTCAGCTCCATTTGGAACAGAGCTATAGAGGAATTGAGGAAGCTAAAGGAAGAGTCAAAGAGCTAATCCAGGAGTGAGGAGCTGAGTCTGGGAGAGGAGGGAGGGTTCATGCATACAAAATGCAGGAGGACCAGCTCAGTCGGTTGATAACAGGACACAAACCTGGGGTCCAGTAGGAAAGGACGGGACGCTTTTAATACCACAAATACAGTCAAGTTGCTTTGAGTGACACTGAGCATATCATGCTCAAGACATCGCACGAACCATTTCTAATACAGCGCTCTTGCTAAGAAAGGGTCACCGTTTCCACCTCGCAGGAGAGGCAGGTGAAGACCACAGAAGTTAAAAATAACAGCTTGCGAGTGGCAAGAGTTGTCTTTCAACTTGAATCTGGCTGATGCCAAAGCACTTCCCAACCATGGCACCTGAGAGACGTCACAAATGAGTGCACATCACAGATGGCCCACACGCAGACTCAGTGACACGGGCTCCATTTAAATGTCGGTTGCTGACGTTGTGATACGTGAGATGCCCATCAGCGGAAATACTGCATACTTTGTGATTTTGTACTGTGTGAATGTCCTCATTGAAGGAGAAGCAAAGCAATGCATTCAGTAGCTTTGATGTCCAACAAGGAGTCTCAGAGTTTGTGGGCATTTAAAAGAAAGCTCTGACTGAAGCAGTTTGGTAGCCATCACATTCCGCCTCTCTAAGCCAACCCCGTTCTGCATGGCAGTAACCCGGACAGTGTATAATCTGTATGGCGCATTTTATGCAGATGTGTGATCTGCACAGACGAACACATTGTGGAATGGCAAACAGCTGAATAGGATGAGCCAGGGCTGATGATCTGGTCTCCCTTTTCTGTGGATGCTGCCAGCTACAGGGTTTGAGAGAGTTTCTGCTATTAGAATAGTTGTCTCATTTTCCCAAATTAATTAGTGTTTCTAGACAGTTACTGCTTACCCTTGATACAAAAAACTAGAGCACGAAGAGACCACATGGGGCGGGGCGGGGCGGGGCGGGGCGGGGCTGTGCTTTCTCAGAAGTGTGTCTTCACTCCCATCTAGTGGTCATTTTTAGTAATGCACCGCGAGAGTACCCTAAGAGCGCTCAGGTGACCCCCAATTGCAGCCAGGGCATAGCAAGCAGTGAAGCTTCTCCACTTTACAGAGTGAAGCTCCTAAACTCACTGGAAGCTGAAAATATCTAACTGGGAAATGCATCAAACCTAATGAACATTAGAAGATAAAGAGAACCAGAGAAAATGTTTATTGCTGGTGAGAGGAAAGAAGTAATAATAATAATAATAACAACCAAAAAAACCCCAAAAACAGCAAACCTTAGGGACAAATTTTTCAAACCTTGAGAAAAGGAGATGTTTCTGAAGCAAGTCAGATTTTTAAAACATAGGCCAAGAGCTGTCCATGAACAGAGATTAGTTTCCTGGGAATAATAACAGTCTGATTCCACAAATAAGAAAGTGAAATTTAACGTGAAAGGAACAAAACCGTCTTAAAAAAGAGAAATAACTGAAGAGGATTCACTATGATGGTGATTCTCTCAGGAAGACCTGAGGGGCCTGGGTGATGCAGGTGAAAAGGTTAGAAATAGATGATGATTAGAAGAGGATGAAAACAGTGAATGGTCAACACAGGAAAAAAATGGAAGGCATGAACTGGATTCAAGAAGGTATCCAGGAAATTAAAAATTACACTGAAAGCTGGAAAGACCTTGAACAAAACTGAAGACAACTTTCAGAAAGAAAAAAATCCTCAAATCCATGCAATGATGAATGAAAAGAGTAAAATCACTACAGATCCAGTGGAAATTCAGAAGATCATCCACACCTACTTTGAAAATCATTACTCACATAGCATAGAAAATGCAGAAGCAATGGACAGATTCCTAGAAATGTATGAATCTAAGAAGCTGAATCAAGAAGATACAAAATTTTTGAATAGGCCAATGTCAGTTAATGAAATTGAAAATATAATTAAAAATGTACCAACAAGAAAAGCCCAGGTCCTGATGAATTCACTGCTGAATTCTACAAGAAATTTAGAGATAATTTAATTCCATTACTTCACAAACTCTTTAATGGAATTGAAAGGGAATAAATTCTCCCTAACTCACTCTTGGAGACAAGTTTTACTCTAATATCAAAACCAGAGAACGATCCTTCCTACCAAAAAAGAACTACAGACAAATCTCCCTAAAATCTCAATAAAGTAATAGCAAATGTAATGCAGAAAATCATCAATAAGATTATAGACCATGGCAAAATGGGGTTCTCCCAAGGAATGCAGAGATGGTTCAACATAAGCGAATCAATAAATGGAATACACCATATCTACGGAATCAAAGACAAAATCAAACGATCACCTCAGTAGGTGCAGAGAAAGTTTTTGGTAAGTCCAACACTCATTCATGATTAAAAAAATTCTACAGAAAATCAGAATAGATGGCCTTTTCTTCAATCTGATAACAACTACCTATGCCAAAACAATAGCCAACATCATTCAAAATGGCAAAAACCGAAGGCTTTCTATCTAAAATTAGGAAAAAGACCAGGACATCCACTATCATCACTCCTATTTAGTATTGTTCTGGAGACATTATCCAGAGCAAGTAGGAAAAGAGAGAAATAAAAGGAATAAGGATAGGAAAGGAAGAAGTTAAACTATCATTATCCACAGATGACCTGATATTCTACATAGAAGACAACAAAAACTCCACCAAAAGACTTCTAAAATTAATAATCAAATGCTGTAGCATAGCTGGATACAAAATCAACATTCAAAAATAAATAATATTACTGTACACAAGAAACAAACTCAGTGAGAGAGAAATCAGGGAAATCACACTCTTCATAACAGCATTAAAAAAAACTGACATTCTTAGGAATCTATCTAACAAAGAAAATAAAAGATCTACACACTAAAAATTACAGCACTCTGAAAAAAGAGATTGAAAAGGAGACCAGAAAATGGAAAAATATCGTTTGCTGTTGTATAGGAAGAACCAATGCTGTGAAAATGGCTATGCTCCCAAAACTGTTATACAGACTTAATGCAATCTCAGTCAAAATATCATTAGCATACCTCACAGATCTTGAGAAAAAAGTCCTGAAGTTCATTTGGAAACAGAAGAGACCTAGAATAGTAAAGGTAAACTTGGATAACAAGGAAAGGCAGGAAGCATCACAATCCCTGACTTGAAATTATACTACCAAGCTACAATGATAAAACCAGCACTATAGTGGAAAAAAAGTTGTATGGTTTGATGGAACAGATTAGAAGATGTAGACACAAGAAAGAAACTAAGTCACCTTATCTTTGACAAGAGGACCAATCACGTTCACTGGAAGAAAGGTAATCTGTTTAATAAATGGTGTTGGAAAAACTGGTTTTCCACATGCTGAAGACCAGTACTAGACCCATGTCTATCACTATGTACTAAACTAATGTCAAAATGGATCAAAGATATAAATATTAGAACAGAAACACAAAATCCACTGAAACAAAAAGTAGGTAGAAATCTTAAGGACATAGGGGTGAGAAGAGAATTCACTAACAAAAATTAAACTGCATGGGATATACTTCAAAGAATCAACTACTGAGCTCTCATTTTATTAAAAAGTTTTTGTTCATCAAAAGAAGTCACCAACAGAGTGAAAAGACAACCCACGGACTGGTAAACTTTTCACCAATTGAGCATCAGACAAAGGACTTCTATATGGAACATATAAAGACTTGAACAAAATCAGAGCTCCCAGATTCAAAGGCCCAACCCAAAAATGGCCATCTTAGATGAATACACACTTCTCAGATGAGGAAACAATTGCAAATAAGTATACAAAAAAATGTTCAACATCATTAGTCATTCAAGACATGCAAATTAAAACACAACTGAGATTCCATCTCACCCCAGAATGAATAGCTACCAACAAGAAATCAATGAATACCAAATGCTAGAAGGGCTATGCAGAAAAAGGAATCTTACTCCACTCTTGTGGGAGTGTAAACTGGTACAACCATTGTAGAAATCAGTATGGAGATTTCTTGAAAAATTAAGATTCAAGATCCCATTCAAACCAGCTGTTTTCCTTTTGAGTATCTTCCCAGAAGAATTAAAAACATCATACCAGAATGATATATGTGCACCCATATTTATAGCAGCATGATTTGTAATAGCTAAATCTTGGATAAAACCCAGTTGCCCGTCAACTGATGACTGGGTAAAAAAGATGGTGGTATTGTTATACAGTGGAGTACTACTCTACTATAATGATAAACCTGAGGCATTTATAGGTAAATGTATGCAACTGGAAACCATATTTATAGATGACATAAATCAAACTTGTTAGTTAATAGATAAATCAAACTTCTTAGTGTAAGAAACCGAAAAAGTAAATAAGATCCAAATCTACAACAGATATTGTGAAAGGGAAATAAACTGCTCAAAAGTAAAGAGCAATTGGATGGGTGAAAGGAGAAAAGAAAGAATGGAGAAGAAAAAAATACACATTTTAAAATATATTTTTTACATATTTTTATATATTTTTGTATATAAAAGATACAAAAGATAACTAAAATAGTTATACTACTGGTTTATTTTAATTCATTGAAAAAATGGTTTGTGCTTATATTTTTGATCAGTTATGAATGTGTATATCTTGTAATTTGAGCAACTAATTTGGAGATAATAATATGCAATATATTAACCATTGCTAATTTCTTATCATCTTGTTAGAAATTGTTTATCATTTACTTTTTCTTCTTTCACATAAAAATTTTGAATTTTTTGTTGAATTATTAATAAATTCATATGGCAAAAAGCTCAGAGGTTACAAAAACCATAAGACTACCTCAAAAGCACTTTCACTCCTACTGCTTACCATTCAGTTCCCTTCCTGGAGGCAGCTCTCTGCTACCAATACTGTGTAGATTTTTTCTATAGCACATTATCTACAGGTATGATTCAGAGATGATAACATCCAAGGGCCTGCATCTCTGACATTGTAAGAAATCTCTCTGTTATAACTGAAGTGAAACCTCAAAATTAAAACTACTTTGCTTACTCTAACAAAATTTTAAATTCAAGCAAAAACTTTAAGCATAGACAATTTTCAAAATACAATTTGCTAATTCATTATTCAGAATAATGAATTATCCAATAATATCCATTATTTGGATAATTTTGAGCTTCTTCAAAAGTAAGTCTATAAAATTATTGAGGTTAAAATTTCTCTAAAGCTTATGTGCTTACATGTGTTCCCTATTAGAAAGCCCCAGAGGCCTCCTTCCTTCCCCTTCTTTTATTAAAAATGTTTTCCTTATTTCTAGATCTTTCTCTTAGTTATTATATTGGCCCTTCATTAACCAAATTAATTTGCCTAGAGATGTTCTCATCTGAAGTAGCTCAGCCCACAGTGCCAGTCTGAATTTTATTTCTGGTCATATTATGTATAAGATGGATGATTGTTTTATAAACAAAATGTTTCAAAGTTTCAAAAATGTTCACAAACCCTTTCTCCATGTTTTGTCAGTATGAATCCAGTTTTCACATGCAAAAGAAATCAGCTCTTTTTCGCTCAGATGTAAGCACATTTTTAAGAGGTCCCATTTTTAACCAAGCCACAGCTGAGCTTTACTTTCGGCTAATTAGTGCTTGTTCTTAAATCAGGCAGTTCTAACCCAAGCTAGGCGATGAGATGCAATTTACTTCCTCTTTACTGTCCTAAAATTAACTGAGCTATAAATCATGAGCTTTCCCTTGTTTTTCCCTTTGTCTACCCCAGGGTTTAGTTTTAGCATAAAGAATTCAGCAGAATTTGAAGATGCCAACAAATCTCGCTGTTCAGATTTGATCAGTAACAGTATTTTCTTTCAAAACCTCAGCTTTTTGGTGCCAAGCAACCATTAATTTACTGTACCTATCTAGTTGTAAAAGTATAGGTGATAGTTAATAATAACAAATATACACAACAGTGACAAGATCAGCAGGTGTGTGATGGCTTTACAGTATCAAAAAAAAACAAAACAAAAAGTGTAAGGAATGCATCTTGAAATAAGAGGAATTCTGCATATCCCCTCACTTAGAAAACACAGGGATCTGTGAGGTTACACGATTTGATGGCCACCAAATAGGAGTGATCCCAGGTACTGGGAAATCTTGCGTCTAATACAAGTGTGACATGGAGTAGGAGCAACACATGAGGGTCCCTTGAAAGATCCATTCATTGTGTTAGGCTAGTTCATTGTAATCCACATTTTATTAAGTAGGGACATTTCGTATAAACCAACAAATTGGTTTGTAGAGAAATTATTAAATGAGTTTAGTTTAATGGAACAGAAATATAGTCTTATTTTTTCTTCAACTATTGCCTCCAACATGCTCCATAAAATCACACACATTCCCTCTGACACATTCAGGGAAGATCCCATCCATAGGGAAGAGGAAATTAGGGAATAGGGCTGAAGTCTTTTTTTCTTGCCTGGAATTCCTTTTTGATTATTAGCTGCTCATGCCCATTGTATATCAGGCACTCAGCTGAGAGTGTACTTATTGGATGCTTGTGTGGCTCCTTCAGATACCCTTCAAGGGTACTGTATTTGTATTTCACCTTGCTCTGTAATTATCTTCAGTTTTAGTAGTGGTTGTTTAATTGGGGGTCTCCTCATGAGTACAGGTGAACCTCTTGGAAGAAGAAGTCTTAAAATGGCCCATGTCTCTCATTGAATCCACTTAGCCCAGTCTGTTATATCAAAGGCAGGGGTTCATCCTCCTTGTCATCGTCTCTATTGATGAAGCAAGGGTACCCTGCTCTCTTGATTACATAGACTAGTGATTGTGCTTTCTATGGCTCTCTCCTTGGCACCAGGCTGGGTCAGTGTGGCTCTGAATCCAACAATTACTAAGCTAAACAAAAGACCACATTTCTATGAAGTGTATGGCAAACTGTCTTTTCTTGCCTTGTGTGTGTGTGGGGGGGGACAAATAGCTATGGAATAGGCAAACAGAACCATCAGAAACATTTGTGAGTGTTGTGAAGGAGAGAGGGAAGGTGGGAAGTTTGTTAGAAGATTTGGGGAGCATAGAGGAGATTTAATGATTTCAATAAGACCAGTAAGGTGTTCTTGAGACCCTATGAGCTGCCTCTTCTACCTACTACTAACAAGGAGGAAAGACTTGTAGGAAGCATGTGAAGACAAAGGAAGGATCTGGAGCATGGCAGCTGGTCCTGCCAAGCAGTTGCATGCTTTACCATCAAAAACATGAGCGGTACATTTCCACGGCACTGGTAAACTATGAATAAATGAATGAGTTCTTCCTTATGCTTGCTTTACAGTTACCTAACTGTTCTTGTTTTTCCTTCCCTTACAAGTTCCCTGAGATACTATTACACACCCACCCACTACTTTTACTTCCACAATTTCTATTCCTATCTTCACCCAGAGCAAGATGGATTGTCTTTCTACTACAAACTGACACCACTCTACCCACCATGATGAGTCCCTTCCCGGTCATTTTACTCCTGAGGATTGCCATGAGTTTGGAGCTTAAAAATGAAGTCAGTCAGGGAAGATATTTTGTGGATTCTAGGATGTGTGGGTAGTCGAAAATCTGAGGAAGGGAAGGGGAAATAAAGATTTGAATGTTTTATAAAAAAGAGGGAAAAAAATGAAAGAGAGGGGAGAAAATAGGGTAGAGAATCTTCAGAACAGTGTAGACTTTAAAAATAATTTCTGGACTGGCAAGCATGAGGTCATGAGATCAAACTCCTGTGCTTACTCCACAAAATATTCTGGGACTGGAATATGAGAAAATCTTTTCAGGCTTTCAGCATAGGGGAAACTTGGAGCTTCTGGGCCATGTGTAAAATGAAAGTAGAAAAAGTCAGTCAAATCTGCCATCTTTGGGATGACTTCAGATTGTCGAGAATAGGTCAGCAGAAGACATGTGCGTCCATCCCTGCTCTCCCCAGTGGCAATGCGGTTGGTGAGGAAGGGATTTTTTTTCCTGCTTCATCTGTCAGTGTTTAGGTCATGCTTCTGGTGTCCTGACATCTGTGTTCTTTAGATCCTTTCACCAGAGTTTGGCACCTGCCTGGGGTCCTGGTGAGAAGATGGATCAAACTATAGGGAACCATCACAGGTTATGCATCTCACAAGACAACAGGTCTTCAAGTTAACTTTATATGTTTGTCCTCTAAGTCTGAGTAAATTAGTTAAAATTTCAAGCAAAGTAGATAATGTGATTAGACAAGAGAAAAAAATGCAGCTGCAAGATATTGGAAAGATGATAAAACTAACCTTAGTTTCAAATAGCATGTATATCTGGTTCGTATAAACTAGCAGTATGACTAGGTACAGAATTTACATTTAAAATAAAAACTGTCACATACATATAAAAAACAATTAGAAAATATAATAGTGGAAAAAGTTCTTTTATAAAGGTAACAATGAAGAAATACAATATTTTTAGGAATAAACTTAAAAAGATAAGGTTTGCATAAGTGAAACTTCAAACTGCTCCTGAGAACCACAAAAGAAGACATGTATGGATGGATAGATGGATTTTAATACATAGACATTTCTTCTTCTCTTATTGCAACCATAAAAATTATACAGCAAATATTGAAAATATCTGTAGTTTTAAAAGTTAGATTAAATTTTATTTAGAAAAATAAACAACCAAAGTAGTTTATGCTGAAAAAGAAGCATAAATAGGAAGAATTATACTGTAAGGCAAATCACATGTATATAATTAAAACACTCAAGTAGTGTGGTTGGGAAAAGATGGATTATTCAGTAAATGGTGACACAAAGTAGACACCCAACTCGAAAAAAGTTACGTGAAATCCACTACTGTGGGAGATAAATTTCAAGTGGGTTAAAGATTTAAATGTGAAAAATGAAGCATAAATTTGACATAAGAAATGATCCCATTGTCACAGCACCCTGGTTCAAAGGGGGACAGATTGACAATCTGAAGTAAGTCACATGGGATTCTCCCTGATTGGTGAAGTAATGAGAGATGCACTACAGACAGCACTCAAAGCAAATGCTGAGGAGATTCTCTGGCAGCAGCTCAAACTGCAAAAATAATAAAGGAGCCATCAACTCTGACTACTTCTTGAAATGTTGCATTTCCAAGGTAAAGATGTGTGGGCACCTGGTATGGCAGATCAAAAGCCAACTCGCCTCATGTGAAAAAAAGGACATGCTTTGTTCATAAATTGGCAATGCTAATAGATTGATGGGTAGTTTGCTCTTGATAGATAAAAACAATAAATGCACAGCACAGTGGATATCTCTGAGCAAAAAACAAAACATGGAAGTAACAAAAGGTTGGCGAATAAGACCTTATAAGAATGCTTTGGGAATTACTATGGTTTTACCACATGAAACAAAATGAATATACAAATGAAAAAAGAAACCTCAGAAGTATACTTGCAATCTATATTATAAAAGGTTGATTTTGCCTAATGTATAAATGCTTTTACAAAGTAATAATAAAAATATGACAGCCAAATGGAAAATGGGCAAAAACTCAGAACATCTTCATTAATATTTATAAGAAGAACAATACAAATTAAAGCTACACCAAAATTGCATTTTTATGATTTAAACTGGAATATATAAACAAGTTTTATAATATAAAGGAAAACAGGTAGTATAAAATGCAATAACCTTTATGAAGAGTAGTTGCATATCATCTGTCAAAATTGTACATACTCATATGTTTTGGACTACCAATTCCTCCTCAAGTGTGTTCCATTCAGATATGTTGGAACAGGGAACAATGTAGGCATTTGCTTATCAAATGCATCATTGTTTGTAGAATCAATAGATTTAAACAGTTTAAAACATACTGATCAGTATGGAGAAGTAAAATAAATCAAGGAACATTCATATGGTGGATTAATCTGGAGCCATTAGTAGGGAAAAAGAGAAGTATATATACATGTAAATCCACAATGTGTCAGTCATATATCTTAATAATTATTTGTATAAAAAAGAAACTATATTTGTGTATTTTTGCTTATACGTACTTAAAATACTTCTGTAAGTACATAAAAACTTCACAAGATTGGTTATGCTTGGGGAAAATAATTAAGTATCTGGTAGACAAATGGAGAGAAAAGTGTTTCAAAAGTTTTTAACTGGCTTTTTCCTATCTGGTTGGATGCTGTAATATTTGAGTATGATTATATTTTCCTTTGATAGTCTTGATATAGGGGAATCAAACTCCCGACCTACTATGTCCGGTATGAGCTTGTGTTCTCTAAAATTTAAGAATGAATTTTTAGGAACACTGGGGGTGAAGAGTAGAATATATTTATTTGAGAGAAAGAAAGCTTCTGTCTGAAGAGAGATAGAAGGGGTCCCAAGAGGGTTGCCAAGGACTCTGTCTTTTCCAGGGACTTTTATAGAGTAAAATCATGGGTTCAAGGGGGGGAGGGGAGAGACTGGGAACTCACAAAACACATGGGCATAAGGTGGGACATAACTATAGTTAGCCACTAAGATCAATAGTTCATGTAAAATTGATTACATTAGGGACAAATGGGAAAGCAAGTCACTAGGAAGCAGGAATTCGTACAAAGCAGTGACTCTTCCCTAGGGATTGAAATTGTGACTCCTGACTTCAAGGTGATCCAGATTTAATCCCTAAGGATTATACTTAAGGGTGTGGCTACATTTGTTTTGCCTTCTGTTTTGAGATCTAATCCACAGCAAGAGGTGTGTGTCCCCTCCAAGGTCATCAGATATCTGGTCTTCTGTGCCGGCTTCCTTGAGGGCCTAGCCCTGTCTGACCGCCTATAACATTTCTAACTGGCTCAGCTACCTGTAATAGTCTGATGTTTAGAAAAGAAAAACTGAGGCACATACTTATACATAGAATAATCAGTGGAAAACATCACACTCAAGAAATAAAGAATGCATGGTTTCTCTTTCTCATTTATTATAAATATTTTGTTACTTATAGAATTGACTTAAATAAAACTATCTTCAATCATTTTCATTGTTCATCCAAATTTGTTCAGTGTGAAAAAAAGCACAATTGTTAAATCCAAAAAGAACAACTAGCATAACAAGGGTAAACACAGTTTAGTAGAGTACATTTCACTCATAATTACAATCTCTCAAAAAACAGATTTCACCTCTCAAAAACTTCTTATTCTACATTTAAAAGCCAAACAACTTTAAATGTTTAAAAAGTATAAGGTGTGTATAATGACAAAATTTCAAAGTAAAAATAATATATAAAGTAGCAGAAGTAAATTCATATATTTTAAAGTATAATAGTGACAAACAATAACAAAAAGGCAAATTAAAAGTGCAGTTTATAGACTGGAACTCCAAGAGCCAGCACAACTGGCACCAGACACAGGGGAGCACAAATATCTTTGGTGAGTAGACCAACCAACACAAGAAAGACCCAGGACAGCTAAGTCCCAGATACATGTGTGTACACACGCCTTTGGGGGGTGGGGCAATCAGCCAGATCAGCAATGTGGAAATGTCTGAAGCAGCGGAGAGGAACCATCAGAGCCCCCAAAACAGAACCAGCCCCACTTCCCACAACCGGAGGCCAAGATCAGCTCCACATCAAGCATAATTCTGGGACCTAATGTGGACACTATAACAGAACTGTAAACACCAGAGGTATTTTACTACTTTCATTCTCCCTTTGTCTAATTGGCTGGCTCTTTCCTATTTGGTTGGATGTCATCTTGGTTTGTTTTGTATTTTATGATTGTTTTTGTTTTGGACCTTTTATATTGTCCTCTCTCCTCTTTTTCTGTAGTCTCCTATATTCTTTCTTTTCTTCTACTCTTTTTTTCATTCTGTTTCTTCCTTCTTTTTTTCAGTTTATATTTATTACCTTTCTTTTTTTTTTCATTTTCTATTGATCCTTTCTCTCTTTCCTCAGCTACTTCTTGAATTTAAACTTTCAAGTTAGTAAACATTGCCTCTTCTCTTTCTGATTCCTCCTTTACACTCTATTCATTGGTTCTCTTCTGTATCCCCCAGTTTCCCAAAAATGATGTGGCCATCCTTTGGCTTCCAGCTTTGACTCTACTGTATTTGACCTCATGAATCACTTTATCCTCTCCCTTTCCCATCTTAACCCACCTGGGCTCCCCACAGAAGGGTAGAATCACTCCACTAAGGGAAACAAACATATGGTATGATTTTATTTTTTTATTTATCTTTAGAGTTTGCTTCTATGGTTGGAGGTAGCAGGTTAATGATTACTGTAGTATGTCAGCAGTTGAACTGTACTCGGCACTATCATTATCACTAATTGCACTACTTTAGCCAGGATTTCATACATGTTACAAACAATTTTTTTCCCTTGTAAAACACTGTGAATGAACAGGATAATATCATCACAGCCCAGTGCCAAAGGATTGGATACTGAGCTGTATGGTACTTTTGCATCCTGTACAAATTGGGAAGGTAGGTTTTTGGTATAGCTATAAAGAACCACCTGCATCTAGAGGACACAGGGAACAGACATCTCCTAGGGAAGCCTCAACACTGGTTATAAAGCTACTTATCATAAGAAATAAGCAATCATCAAAATAGAAAATAAAAAAGATAAAATAGCAATTGACAAAATGTAGAAGCAAAATGCAAGCCCAGACACTCAGCCCTCCTAGAACAGACAGAGAACTCAGTAAGATAGATGAAACTGGAAATCAAACACTGGAACTTTCTGAAATGATAGCAATAGAAGTGGAAAAACAAGTGAAAGATGCTCAATAGAAAATAATATCTTAGGTACAAAGGAAAGGATGCTTAAAATCAAAGATATTAAAGAAGACATAGATAAAATAATAAATGAGCTTAGAAAAATGATGGAAACAAAACATGCCCAACATAGGAAAAAAATAGAATCCAAACAGAAATCCAAGAGATTAAAAGCACCATTGAAAGTAAATGCAACAGATTGAATGAAGGAGAAGATAGAATTACAGACCTTGTAGATAGAATTGCTGCTAGTGATCATGAAATAGAAAATCTTAAAAATAGCATGAGACCATGAGAAATCAGTCCAACAGCTACAAGATGAAGCAAAGAAGAATAACATAAGATTTACTGAGTCATTGATAAAGCTGAAGACAGCACAAATGCCATAAAAATGTCTTCACAGAAATAATGGCAGAGAACTTCCCAAGCATGGAAAAAGAATTTGACATACAAATAAATGAAGCATACAGAACTATAAGCAGCCATGACCAAAAGAAATCTACATCAAGATATAATAATCAAGATTCTGGAAATCCAGCATAAAAAAGAATACTAAAAGCTATTAGAGAAAAGAAACAGATCACCTATAAAGAAAGATTCTTCAGAATCATGGCACTTTTATCAACACAAACCATCAAGTCAACAGGAACTTGGAATGACATACCTCAAGTCCTGAAAGAAAACAACTTCCAACCCAGATTGATGTATCCCACAAAACTATCTTTCAAAATTAATGAAGAAATAAGATATTTCCATGACAAAGAACAACTGAAGAAACTCATGGGTACCAAACCAACACTACAAATAATATTGAAAGATATTCTATACAGAGATAAAAATTATCACAATTTCAAAAAACAATAGCAAAAAAAAAATCAGACATGGCAAGTGGTTTACGTAGGAGGAGAAAAGCAAAGAACCAATACCAGGATAGTATCAAGACAAACATAAATCAATATATATCACTTATAACAATCAATGTAAATGGCCTCAATTCACCAATAAAAAGAAACAAACTGATAGAACAGAATAAAAAACAAGATCCAACAATACATTTTGTACAAGGAAAACATTTAACTCAAAAAGAAATTCATAGACTGAAGATCAAAGGATGGAAAACAATGTTCCATGAAACAGGAACTTAGAAAAAAGCAGGGGTAACTATTTTGTTAGTAGACAATATGAACTCCAAACCAAGAATGATCAAAAGAGATAAAGAAAGTCACTACATTCTTGTTAGGGGAAAACTTCAAGAGGTAAAGATGAATATCTATGCACCCAATAGGGGAGCACCCAACTGTATAAGACAACCATGAATAGACCTGAAATATCAAATAACACAATTGTAATGATGGACTTTAATACACCACCTTCACAAAGACAAACATCAGCTAGACAAAAAATCAGCAAGGAAATATCAGAACTGAACCATGTCTGTAAACAAATGGACATAGTAGATATTTACAGTGTGTTCCACCCAACATCATCAGAATACACATTCATCTCAGCTGTACATGGGATATTCTCTGAAATAGATCATATACTAGCTCACAGAACATGCTTAAGGAAATGCAAATAATTGAAATTATCTCATTCATATTATCTGACCACAGTGCAATGAAATTGGAAATTAATGGCAAAAGAAACCATATAAACACCATAAACACCTGGAAACTAAATAACACTCTCCTCTACAACCAATGAGTCACAGATGAAATTAAAAAAGAAATTAACAATACCTACAACTAAATGAGAATGCAGATATGACCTACCAGAACTTATA
This sequence comes from Dolichotis patagonum, assembly GCA_004027295.1. Classification (NCBI taxonomy): domain Eukaryota; kingdom Metazoa; phylum Chordata; class Mammalia; order Rodentia; family Caviidae; genus Dolichotis; species Dolichotis patagonum. The sequence continues at coordinate 20,526 of PVJX010007592.1, forward strand.
GGATGCAATGAAAGCAGGCCTATAGGGAAATTTAAAGTAGTGAATTCTCATATCAGGAAAACAGAGTGAGCACAAATAAGCAACCTGATGTTGCACCTGGAGCTTCCAGAAAAACAAGAGGAAGATAAGTACAAGATCAGGGCATAAGTTAACACAATGGAGACAATGCAAAATAAACAATACACAGTATTAATGAATTAAAGAGTTGGTTCTCTGAAAGAATAAATAAAAATGAAAAATCCTTAGCCTACTTTATCAAAAACAGGAAAGAAAAGACTCAAATTCATGCACTGAGGAATGAAAATCTGAAATCCATACATAACCTGTGGAAATTCAGAAGATGATCAATACTTAGTTTGAAAATCTTTGCTCTCATAGGGTGGAAAAGACAAGAAATGGACAGATTGCTGGATACATATGAATTGCCAAAGCTAAGTCAAGAAGATATAAATATCCTGAATGACTCCATATCAGTCAATGAAATTGAAAACATAGCTAAAAACATACCAACAAAGAAAAGGCAAGGTCATGATGGATTCATTGCTGAATTCTACAAGAAATTTAGAGAAGACAATGAAAAATTCTCGTCAAAATCTTTAATGAAATTGAAAGGTAAGCAGTACACTATAATTAATCCTTGGAGACAGGTATTACTTAATGGTTGATGCGTTGTGTCAACTAGAGAAGTTTAAAAGTTTAAGTGACTCAGCAGGGGCCAGGGTACTCGATTTGTAAACATCCCTATCTTGTGGGAGAGGAAGGCACGGAAATGGTGTGTGTGTTAAACTCACCAGAGGGCAGGTAGCCTGCTTACAATACAGGAGAGTAAGAGAGACTTACTTTTCCTCCATTTTTGGTCTTGCTGCTTTTGTTGTCTGCTGCCACCTTCAAGTGTTGCCTCTGTGCCCTACCTCTGTGCCCATAAGTTTCCTGCCTCTATGCCCTGTGCTTTGGCACCAACTGACTACAGACTGAATTCTCCACAAACTGTAAGCTACACAAACCTTTTCTTCCTTAGTTTTGGGTGTTGGGTGCTTTGTCTCAGCAATGACAGAAAAGTAATCAACACAGAATTTGGTACCAGAAAAGCGGGGCTGTTGCTGGACTGTACCTGAACATGTGGTTCAGGAGACTTTGGGAATGGCTTGTGGGAAGAGTTTGGAAATGTTCAGGCATGTTGCCAGTATTGCTTAATCATCTTAAGCTGTGATAGAGCTGAGGAGATCTTCATGGCTGAGGAAGGACAGAAGAATATAAAAGATGGACTGAGGGGATCACAAGAAGAAGTAAACCTTACCATTTGCAGCCTCAAAATCACAAATGTGAGCGACTTTTCTTTCAGGAGAAAGCCACAAAGCACCATGTTCCAAAATGGTGATGGAATAGAAAATTTGTTCCTCAGAGTTGGGTTCATGGTGCCCAGTGGTCTTGGCATTCAGTCCCATAAGCTAAGAGAGAGGAAAAACTAGGTACTGTTTCAGGTGGCAGATGGTAGCATCTATGTGGTGCTGGTTTTATGTGCATTCAGAATGCAAGAGTTATGGGGCTCAGGCAGCCTCCACCTCAATTTCAGAAGGCCTGGGAGACCAGGCAGTGTGCCCCTGAGAGGACAGTGTGTGAAGCTGTGAGGGTGAAACCAAAGGTGCAATGGAGACCCCAGAAGTCTGAAGAAGCCAGGAATATGGATTGTCTGAGTAAAGCTGAAAGAAAGGAGCAAAGTGGGCATAAGAGAGAAGCCATGGGATCTACAACCACTGGAAGTTTCATAGGGATAGAGCCGCCCAAGCCCTTAGGAGCTCACAACTTGTCACAGATTGCCTTAGGTGCTTGTTTAGTCAGGGGTTGTGAGGAGAAAAATTAAATCAGGACACAGATTTTCACCCAAAGGCCCTGAACCCACAGCAATGTCCCGCACGAGTCCAGATGAAAACCTAGAGCCCACAATGGGGGCGCGTGATATGGACTATGAGTCTCAGGCCACAGGCTGGTAGGCTCAAGAGAGGCGCCATCTGACTTTTCTTTCCCTGGAATTGTGCTGCTTGCGTAGCTTACCAGGAAGACGGGCTAGCTGATTTCATGGTTGGTCCCCCAAGTCCCAGCATGGCTGATTCTCGGGAGATGCTCAATTTTCTCTCTACTTGTTTTTAAACTTTGTATCATTGTTCTTACTGTTTTTCACTGTAAAGTGAAATAAAAAAGCACATTTTATAATTTTCTATGTAGTCAGACAACATAATTTAAAAGATATTGTATAAGAATTGTTTAAAATGGGGAAAGGTGTGGTGGTCACTGGAATTCACATGAAGGAACTCCATGTAAAAGACTTCACTGAGGGGCTTTGAAATCAGTCCTGTGAGAGGCTACTCCACCCTTGTGCTGTGCCATGGGATCCGACACAGAATCGATTTCCGGAAAGAAGGGGCCCTCTGACTGTGCCTTCAGCTTGAGGCTTCTTGTTGACTCTCCCAGGTCTTCTTACTCCAGGTGAGACTTGCATGTTTGCTGGAGGACTTATCTCAGCCCTCTCTGGCTTCTTCCCCATATTGCTTCCCAGGCATTTCTCTAATGAACACTTCATGGTTAATCTGATGTTAACACCTACTTCTCTGAGCAGACTCACCCGAAGAGAGTGACAAAATAACACATTTGCAGGATTACATCTGAGCTGCAGCATATTAGAGGATTGAACCCCAGCAAGTTCAGATACACATAGGTTAGAACCTTGGCCTTTCTCCCTCCTTGAGTCAGAGGAAGTGAGAAATAGCCTTAGCGATATAATGACTCCCAATTCCAATGCAAAGAGTGGATTTTTTGGGGGCAGAATCCAACATTCTGAGAAGATCCCAAGTGGGAGATGATGTCAAATGTAGGAAACCACAGCACTAGGTAGTGACTAGACAGGCACAGGTAAGGGTAATTTAGCTCTTCATCCAGGGGTGGAGGGATCAGGGAGTGGAGTCCAGCTCCACAGGAAAAAGCGTTGGTCCAAGTGAAACTGGACTCAGCTCCTAGAGACGTTACAACTAGAGATAGAGGCGGAAGTTGTATAGCAGGAGTCAACCTAGTTTATATTGTAAGAAAGCAGAAACTCTGGAGGTGCACACATTCACCAAAATAATCCACTGGGAGCAACAAAACTCATCATGACTTCTCTTTTTATAGTAAGAAGTAGTAAAGCAGTAAGCCTATTGTAATTCTTGTTGGTCAGGACTATTCCAAAAAGAACAATGATTCTCAGGAGTAGAAAAGAAAGGGATTAATGCTTTACAATAACACTAATAAACATATTAAAGAGTAGGAAAACTCAACTACTCAAGCGACTTTAACAAATGGTTGTGAAATTAGTTAAGAAAGATTAAAAAAAATCTGTGTATGCTGTCTCACACACACACACACACACACACACACACACACACCCTTAAGAGGTCATGAAAGTACTTTTAAAATATCATCCATCAATTTCCTATTTGCAGGAATTCCGCCCAACACATGCTTTAACCATAACACATTTAGAGAAGAAATAAATAATAAAAATATTAACAGGTTGTTTAATTTCATGAAATATTAAAATGTACTTTTATAAGTAAAAAATTGGCTTAAGAAAAAAATTAAGTGTGAAATAAAAATCTAATTTAAAGTAATAATATATATATATCTACATATCAAAATGTGATGGAATGAGACCAAAATAGTGTTTAGAAGAAAATGTACTCATTTAAAGGTTTTTACTAAGAAGGAAAAAAACCCAATTAATGAAAAAAATCCAACGTAAAATTCTAGAACAGAACATTATATTAATTTAACATAAAATAGAAAGATAATATGCAAGCATAAAATACTAACAGAAAATAAAAGATGTAAACATACACAAAGCTAAGAGCTGGCTTTTTACAAGAGAAGAAAATTGATAAAACGCTGATAAATGTCACTTTAGAAGCTAAAATAATTCAGTGCAGAGTGAAATCACTATGGCTACCTCAATGTGGCATCTGTAATTTAAAACATCACTTCACACTTGAGCACACATGCACACATCAGAATCAATTAGTATTGATTCTCCAAATTAATCTCCTTTTCTGGCTACTTTATTCACCTATGAAACATTGGAAATGCCCAGGATTCAATCCCATCTCAGATTTACTGGCCTTAAATTATTTAAACTCAAACTTCCAAATTGTTATCTCCAGCCTTGACTTCTTTCTTGAGCTCTAGGCATTTTTTTCAATTTCCCACTGAACAATTCTACTTCAGTGCCTGATAAATACTCTTGAATCCAAATCTCACCAACAAAATCAAACTTTTCACAAAGCATCATTCACAACTGGTTCCTCCCTCAATTTCCTTTCCCTAGAAAACTGTACCCTTATTCATCTACTACTCAGTCACTGCACCTCTGCATTGTGCTTGTTGACTGCATCCCTACTTATCTCCCCTCAATCCATTTACTAGTCCTATTAGTGCTATATCTTTGCTGATATATATATATATATATATATATATATATATATATATATATATACTCACATGTATATGTATTTCAGTTGCCTTTTAGATCACTCTCACTTTAACCCATATCGTCATCATTTCTTGTCTAGATCTTACAATAGTTCGTATAACCTCCCAACCAGTCACAAAGCCTCCATTTACTGTTGCCTCCCTAGAATATGTTCTGAATTCCATACTCCTGTTCAAATGCCAGGCTATTTCATCAAAAATGGCACGTTGTTATTACCCCCTATCTCTCTTTATCCCCTTGCCTACTTTGTTTTTTCTCATAGCAGTCATCATTACTTGGAGTTACTGTATTGACTGGTATAGTTGTTTATTGTCCTCCTCTCCCCAGAACACTGCACACACTCCTTGCCCACTTTGCTCTCAGGGGCTTTCTTTATTCAGGGACATAGGCAAGAGGGTGCAGGAAAGCCTGAAGAGAGCAATGCATCTTCTGAGGCTGCATGGGGGCCCCGTAGGTCATAAACAGAGGTCAGCACAATCCTTTCAGTTCATGCTGAAGATTAGTCTTACATTAGATGAGAGAAGCTGAGAACTGAGACCTTGAAATGCACACAAGGTTTGGAAGGCCTATCAGCTGTAGTGTGAGAATGGGAAGTATCTTTCTGTCTTAGTGGTAGAACTGGAATATGGTCTTTATTGCTCCAAAGGATCTCAAGGTAAGGTTGAATCACGCTAGCTTTAATCCCTCTCAATTCACAAAGGAACATCATAAGTAAAGAAAGAGCTAAAGAGTCTTTGACTGGTTTCTGCATGCTGCCTGCACAGTGTATATGAAAGTACAGGAATAGAAGTTATAGAATCATGATAAGAACCTGCAGGGTCTCAAGGACACTGACTGTTCTTGGGTTCTGCCAGGGGAGTTAGAGCACCTTTGCATGGGCTTCAGCAGGCTCAGAGGTAGTGACCTGGGACAGCCTGTAGCTTCAGACACCCAAGGACAGACAGCCTCTGGGGTATCCTGGAGAGGGGTAAGTTAACAGAAAATGTTTCTGACCCTTTTCAGAAGTGGTTTGGTATCTCAGGCTCAAGTAATGCCCTGGACTTTTAAATATAGGTAGTGCAATCCCAACAACACCCTTACATTGCAACACAGTACTGGCACCAAACTCTAACTGTTGTACTGACACCAAGCTACATCTGCTCGTTCTATATTTATGGACATAGGTTTTAGAAAATCTTGAGACAGACTTGAGAGCAAAGTAAGAAATTTTCGCTTCAAAATAGGATTTGCTTGAGTAAATTCTAGTCCTCTAAAGAAAATTTTCTCTAGTCAGCCACACAAATATGTTTAGACACAAAATACACATTTCCTTTTTGCCCAGTGGTGAGTCTGAACAAATCTTGTCTTGTTCAGTGAAGTAGCGAGAACGACTGGGACTAGACCTCTAACAATTGGGTAGGAGAGTCTCAGGATGGGAAGTGTACATGGTTTCTTTTTATTCAACTCATCTGTGAATATACTGTACTTTCAGGTAGGTTTTAAGCAATTCTGGGCTGAGCAATTCTCCTTTTCTCTAGTCAGGCCTGGGTGGTAGTAGAGGAAAGAGTGATACTTTTCTTTCTGAACAGTGTTAATTCTTGTCTTTCTTTAAAACTGGATCAACATAGGTCATGTGGTCACTTCTGAGCCAATGACCACGGTAAAGTTTGCCAGGACCATTTTGCTAGATATGATTGTACCTGAACCAATCATGTGTAATTAATTACATTATCCAGTGAAACAAACACCCCTGGCTGGTTTAGAGGAAATGGGGTCCACCCAAGATATAGTGGTAGGGAGAAACTCACCTAAATTGCGTTGATGCCTCACAATATGGTGTCAATATAGCGAACCTAAGGGAGTTCACTACATATATGGCTAGGTTCTGTGTTTCAAATGATCTTTTTCATGTGTGTTTAAGGGATTTTCAAGTTTGCTATAATAATAATATATATTTTATAATAAAAAATAAAATAAAGCACAAAATAATGAATAAAGTGAGTATATAGCAAGGGAAAAGAAGAATAAAACTAATTAAGAAACCCAAGGCATGTTTATACACTAATCCAACTGGAAAGAGAACTGAAATGTGTGATTATTTTTCAAAATATAATGTGTCCGTCTTGAGTTAAGAAATAGATAATGACAAGAACCGAAGGGGAAAATAGATAAATTGTCAAAGAAACAAGCTACTGACCCTACTTGCCAGATTTTAAAAATTCTTTCTAAATCTTCAAAAAGTAAATAAACTCTTTGTTATAAAGCATCACATTCTATCACTAGTGGAATCATTGTTTGAATTGTTCTTTGTTTGGAGAATTTCCAGTGCATGCATCTCACTTCTCTGGTAGTAGACAACAAACCTTGCTCTCCCAGGATACTTTGCGGTAGGACTCAGGTTCTCACCTGGGCTCTTCTGGTTAGGTCATCTGTCCTGACTTCAATTGCAAACTGAAAATTCAGAGGAAAAATATTGAGTTTGAATCATCCTGGTGATTGTTCCTCAATGTCTGGGCAGTGGTGACATCACCAAAGTTTTCCAGGGGCACCTTTGTGGGAGCATGGTGGAGTCCTAGCTCTTTGCTAGGTAAACCCCAGTTTTGTCTTTCTGCCTTTCCCATACACGAACTTCCAAACATCACACAGTAGGTTTTCTTTCTGAGTAAGTTAGAATAGAAGCTATTTTCAATGAAGTTTGGGCCAATACATTCCACAACACATGTCCCCTCCATGAGATCTTGCAAATTGAGAACCATTCTTTTATTAACTGTCAAGTTTTGAGATACTTTTCAATGGATTTGAGAAGTTGTAAAGAATAATGCAGAGAGGTTATACAACTTTTATGCAGTTTCTGTCAGTGGTAACATCTTACAAAACTGTGGTACAATTGCACAACCAAGATTTGCCCTTGATACAACCAAGCTACCGAACTGCTTCATAACCTGAAGGATCTTGCAAGTTGCCCTTTCATAGACAAACTCCACTTGCACTTAGCCCCTGGAAACTACAAATTTGTTGTTCATTTCTATAATTTGTTACATAAATTGAATCATATAGTATGTCACTTTTTGAGATTAACGTTTATTCCCCTCAGAAAAATTCTCTGGAGATTCATCCAAGTTTTTGTGTGTATGGGTAATTCATTCATTTTTATTGTAGAGTAATACTACATAGTTTGGATTTCTAGAGCTTGTGATAATCATTTATTCACTAAAGAACACCTCAGTTCTTTCCCAATTGTCTAGTATGAATGAATGTGTAGAAACATTTGCATGCAGGTTTTGCAAGACTATGACTTTTATATCTCTAAACAATACCATTTTGCATTTCCACTATGTGTGAGTGATAGTTTCTGTGCATACTCTCTAGCATTTTGTTGTTACTGTTAAATTTAGCCATTCTGATATGTATGTAGTGATGCAACATGTAATTTTGCATCCCCCTAAGAACTAATATTTTATTCCTTTTTCAATATGCTTAACTGACACATATCTATTCTCTTCAGTGAAATAGCTCTGTCTATTGATCATTTCTAACTGTATTATTTGTTATTTTAATATTGAGTATTGAGAATTTTATCTATTCTAGACGGCAGTACTTTTTCAAGTAAGTGTTTTGCAAATATTTCCTCCCAGTCTACCATCTGGATTTTTATCTTCTTTGCATGGTTCATTGCACAGAAACAAAATAACTGTAATAAATTTCAACCTATCAATTAGTATTTTACATGGATTTTACCTAGGTGCCAAGTTTAAGAAATTTTCTACCTGGCCCTATGTAGTAAAGATTTTTGTCTATGATTTTTTTCTGTGAGGTTTGTATTTTAATGTTTTATATTTAAGTTCTTGATCCATTTGGACATTGTTTCAGTGTGGAAGATGTGAATTTAGGTCAATATTTATTTGCCTATAAATGTCCAATTATTCAGTCATTATTTGATGAAAAGTGTCTTTCAATGAATTTTGTTTGTACTTTGTCAAAACTCAGTTGGGTATATTTATGTGGATCTATTTACATTTTCTCTGTTGTATTTCATTGATCTTTATGCTTTGTTTACTGTAAAGCTTAGTTTTTCTAACTACATAATAACTCCTGATTATAGCTGGGCTAATTTCTCTCACTTTTAAAATTATTTTTATTTATTTTTGTTCTTTTGTGTTTCCATATAAATTTGTTTTAGAATGACTTTGTTTGCATCTATAGAAATTTATACATGTATATATTCTAGTGATTCTTTTTCCCTGAAGAAGACTAGCACATTTTTAAGGTTTTGATAAGATTTTTTGATTGAATGAAAATAAAGCATTATATTCTTAATTTTAAATTCACACATGGTAAGGAAGTGTTAGATACCATTCAGCCCCAATTTTCCTTTTTAAATGACTCAACGTATCGTGGTGTTTGCTGCATGCTTCCTGTGCTCAATATTTATTGGAAAGTGTACCTCATTTTCTATTGATGGGTGGCATGCTTCCTAAATGTTGTTAGGATTTTTTCAGCAGTTATATATTCTTACTGATTATCTGGGTAGCTAATCTAATTTTTGGAGAAAAGTTGCTAAAACCTCAAACTGTAATTGAGGATTTGTCTGTTTCTCTTGAAGCTCTATCAATTTTGCTTCACATACTTTTCAGCTCTTTCCTTTGTTGCATATATTTTTAGGATTGCTATGTCTGGTGTATTGATTTGCCATTATACAATATGAATTTTTGCTTCTAATACTTTTTTCTCTGAAATCTACTTTATCTAATACTAGCACTCTTGCATTTATATTTTCTAGTATTTTACTTTTGAGCTTCCATCATTATATTTGAAACAAATTTCTTTCTTTTTTTTTTTGTGTGTGCTGAGGATTGAACTCATGACCTTGTGCTCGCTACACAGGCACTTATGCCACTGAGCTAAATCCGGGGCCCTGAAACAAATTTCTTATGGACAACATATAGAGGTTTTAAATTCATTGTACTGACCTCTGCCTTTCACATGACTTATTAGATCATTTACATTAAATGTAATACTGGCACATTAATATGCAATTTTTTGTTTTATTTGTGTTCTCTATTTCATTGTTCTGTTTTATTTCATTACTCTCTGTGGGTTAATGTAACATTTTAAACATCCTATTTTGATTTATCTGTAGGTGTATCTGTTGGTATAATTTTTAGTGATTTCTGTAGTATATAAAAAAAACTAGTGACAGTAACTCTATTATCTCCTATATTTATAATGGTCTTAATCTTTCTATGTATATATTTAGACTTACATCAGTCCTGTTAATATACTATGCTTCATCTATCAAGCACAACTTCACAAAAGTTGTAGTCAGGTATTTAATTGTATTTTTGCTGTTTTCTGTCTTTTTGACATTCAAATTTCTCTTAGGTCAAAGACCTGCAATGAAACCAAAAAGCCAGCTGTAATCAAATGTGAAATGGAAGGTTTACTCAATGGAATACCACTCAGCTATAAAGAAAGATCACATTGAGGCTTTTATAGGTTAATGGATGCAACTTGAGATAATATTCATAAGGGAAATAAATCAGACTCACAGGTGTAAATACTGTTGTCTCCCTAGTGAAAAAAACAGAAAGAGTAAATAAGATACAAAATCTTCAGTAAATATCATGAAAGGGTGAGAAAAACTGCTCAAAGAGGAAAGAATAACAGGGAAAAGGAGAAAAGAAGGAAGAGAGGAAAAAAATATATAAATTTGCATATATACACTTAAGATAGCTAAGATGATTGTACTACTAATTCTATTAGTTCTTGCAACAAAACAGCTAACGTTCATAGGATTACATCAATTTTGCTTGTCTATATCTGATAATCAGAGTAACTCTTTTGAATATAACTATGCAAAATAACAAAATCTGTTATGCTCCTACCACCTTGTTTTGAAAGCTTACATTGTTATTGTTTGGGGCTCTTTGTTATATTTATTTGACTCTTGTTTCTTGTTTTTCTTATACTTTGTTTTGTTTTGTTTTGTTTTTCCTTCTAATGCAAAAAGGATAGCTATACATGCATAGGATAACATATACCTAGAGCTTCACATAAAGGGTTTACAAGAATTGATTTTATTATGTGTGATGGTTTAAACATCTAAACTGAAGAAAAAGAGACATCATGGTAGCGATTGATGATATCCTATCATTTTGTTTTGAAGTCCAATATTTCTTTTATTCTTGTTTTTTATTGGCTTCAGTCTGTTTTCAGTTGCTTGATTCCAATATGTATGAAAACATGTACAGCTATTCTGAAGAAAACGAGAGACATTATGGTAGCCATTATTGATTTCCTAGTGTCTGGTCTTGAAAGCCCTTAAGGCTCTCATTCTTGTGTTTTGATTGATTGTATGCTTTTTGATGTGTATTAACTTATTGTGTGTGAAGGTATGGACACCTATTTTGAAGAAAACAAGAGACATTATGGTAACCACTGTTCATTTCCTTCTGTCTTTTTCTGAAATCCTGTGTTATTTGCATTGTTTTGCTCTGATCTTCTTTCTTCTCATTTGTTTTATTTTATTCTCTTTAAAATAAAAAAAGGAGTTTATTGACTTGTGTGGTCATACACTGGAGTTGTGGGTCCAGAAGTTGATCCCAGCCAAGGGGTCTTGGGGTTATACACAGGGTTTGGGGTTTAGGAGATGTGAGTAAGGATGAATGGACAGAAAAGGACAAAATGGGTATGGGTCACATAAGAAAGGAACAAAGCAGGTAAGGATGGAAGGTTAAATTAAATTTTGTTTTTGTAAGCAAAGTTTCATTTTTTTCTGAAATGGTGTCATCTGGTCAAAGGTTGAGTTAAATTTTTTACAGTTATGTTTTTATGTCTCAGAAATGATGTGACCTGTCTGCCTTGAAGTGGGGAGAAGGTGCTGCATTCTCTCCACACCCCTTCTTTCTTTCATTTCTTTCATCATTTCTGTTGAAAGAACTTTGCTTAGCCGATCATTCATGGTAGTTCTACTGATGACAAATATTCTCAGTTTTCTGTCATCTGAGATTCATAAGTTTTCCTTCATTCCTGAAGTATATTTCTTCTGCATATAGAATTCTGGATGAGAGTTTCTTTCACCACTAGAAAATACTATGCAACTGTTCTCCATCCTTCATAATTTCTGATGAGAATTTCACTGTCAGATGGATTATTTTTCTCTCTCAGATGTACTGTCTTCTTATTGCTTTTAAAGTTTTTGTGCCTAGTTTTCAAAAGCTTGACTATTTCTCAATATGGGTCTTTTTAGTTTTATCTTTCTATAATTTTCTCAGGCTCTTAACACTAGGAGTATATCTATTGTCAAATTTCACAAAATTATTATCATGTCATTCAAGCTTCTTTGTTTTATTACAGTTCCACAGGTCTCTGAGGCTTTATGCAATTTTTTGTAGTGTATATTCTCTCTGTTATTCAGAGTAATTTCTATTGTTTTATCTTCTAGTATATTACTTCTTTTCCTGTTTCCTGTTGATTCAATCCACTGAACTTTTAATTTTGATTATTATTTGTTTTTAAGTTTTGTTTTTATACTTTTCATTTTCTCAAATATTGATTCAGTTCTTCATTATATCCTTTTATCTTTCTGAGGTTTTCTTTTTTTTTATTTCATCTAGTTATAATGCCTCATTTATCATAGCTGCTTTACAATATTTATCAAATAATTGCAATATTTCTGTCACCTCTGTATAAATATCTATTGATTATTTTGGGATTTTTTTTGCAGTTTCAGATCTCAACATTGTTTGTGTAATGAGTAATTTTCATTGAAACCTGGACACCTTCATTTCCTGGCCTCTGTTGATACTTCTCTGGAAGTGTTAGGAGAATCTTGGTCCTGCTTGGCACCTGGCCTCTAATGTCGCTAGGACTTGAGAGAGGGTTTACCCTTCTTATTGGTACAGGAAGTTCCTGACTTATTAACATTCAAATTGCAAACTTTCACAGATATGAATGGACTTCACATTACAAACATTCGTAGATGTGAACAATCTCAGAAGTAATTCACATATTGGCCTGACACTGTCCCAGTCATTCTTGTGTGTGTTTCCTGTACAGTTCCATGATGTACAGCAGTACAGTGCTCAGTCAGAGCCCAGGATATCTGGAAGCAAGAAGACAAGCAGTGGTTACACAGTGGGGATTGTTAACAAGCACCAAGCAATAGCCATGGAAGCAAAAGTGGAGATAATTGAGAGATTGGATCAAGGCAAAAAGATGACATGCTTATCTCATTCTTTTTTTTTTAAATAATTTTATTTAAAGAGAACAAAACAAAACAAAACAAAACAGAATAAAGGGTAGCGACTATACAGTATTCCAAGGAAAAAAGGAAAAAAACAACACCAAAAAAAACCCTAAGAGATTATCACTTGACAAATTACATACTGACTTCTTGGAAATAGTTGTTCAAATTACAAAGTTAAAACATATAAAGTAGACATTCAAACAGTGAGACTGTTAACAGCTCTGCTCCATGATCTGACAAAAACAGCAATATGGTCATCCATCTTACCCACTCAGATATACATGCAATTATATCAAAAGGGTAAAATTAAACACAACAAAACAGAGGGAAGCGGATCACAAGAAAGCAATGTAAGAGACAAAAATTTCAAAACTAGACAATCGGAGATATTCACTCTCTATCATATTGATTCTTGTTTTCTTCCAAATAGTTGTCCATATTGTCACATATAGGGTTTTCACATGAAACAACCTAGTATGGAATTGATCTGAGCAGGACAAGGAGGGCATTACAGGTCTTCAAGACCAGACATTAGGGAAGCCATGAATGGCTGTCATAGTGTCTCGCATTCTCCTCAAAACAGCTGTCCATGCCTTAATGTGTGTTGAACTTAAACAAGCCAAAGCAAGCTAAGAATCACTTTGAACAAAAAATGATAGTTTTTCTGGACTTCACATCATGACATTATGGAGTCAGCACTGGGTATTGTAGTGTCTCTTTTCTTCAAAGTAGTTGTTCATTTCAACATGTGTTATATAGTTGGTTCTTGTAAACTGTTTATAAGCTCTACACATGCATGAGTCTCTACTTGTATATCTATCATTTCTGTATTAGCAGGAAAAACAAAACAAAGCAAGATAAAACAAAACAATTTCTAGAAAAGCATAAGGCAGAAAAGTCACATAAAACTGCAATACAAGGTGATCTACAACGGTTACCATGGTGTCTTAGTAGTATATAACAACATTAATAAAAACAAAGCATTAGAGACATCATAAGACTTCAAAAGCAAGTAATAATCAAACCAGAGTGGGCATCTTAGTGAATTTTGTCATCTTCAGTGTAGTTGCCTATACTCTTAGACTTGATGCTATCCATCATAACAGATTTAAATAAAATCAGTCAATACAAAGTAGCAATCTAACAAACCAGATTCAAATAAGATCAGCCATAATAAGACATTATAAGTTATAAAGGGCTTCAGATTAAGTTGATAGGAAAATTAGGGGTGATTACCGTAATATGTCCTCTTATTTTTGGGATAGCTGACCATGTCCTCAAGTCTAGCGTAAGTAGATAAACTGGAACAGCACACAATCCATACATGCAGAATGGTGAGAATAATGTAAATTTTAAATCTTGTTACCCCATTAACAATATCCTCTGCCTCCCTTTTTTAGACAATTCCTCCCCTTTGACTCCCATGGGGTGCATTGCTTGTTATGGGTCCCACTGCCTCCCTATATAGAGCAGCTCAATGGACCCTATCTCCTGATCTACTCTGCCTGTGTTTCTCTCTGTTAGTATTTCGAGGCCCTCTATACTAGTGATTATAGCCAATCTTCTCTGCCTCATTTCTGCTATTCTATTTTTATGCCATTGATAGTCTATTTTTCTCTTCCACTTCACTGTCTGCCTTGTTCACTGAGGCCTCTCTGCCACTGTTCCTGAAATGCTCATATTCTTGTTCTTTCTCCCTAGAATGTCCTTCAGTACTTTTTGTAGGGTTGGACTGGTGGTCACAAATTCTCCTAGCTCCTCTTTGTCATGGAAGCATCTTTTTTCTCCATTAATTTCTAGAGAGAGTTTTGCAGGGTAC
>PVJX010007592.1:35187-70255 GCA_004027295.1 Dolichotis patagonum
ATTTTGATGGGTTTTCCTTTATAGGTGATCTGTTTCTTTTCTCTGATGGCTTTTAATATTCTGTTCTTATATTGAATTTCTGGGATCTTGATTATTATGTGTCTGGGTGTAGCTCTGTTTGGGTTGTAGGTGGCTGGAGTTCTGTATGCTTCATACTTCTGCATATCATTTCTTTTTTCTATGCTTGGGAAATATTCTTTAATAATTGCTGTGAATAGCCTATGTAATTCCTCTGGTTTGATTCCTGCTTCTTCATTCACATACTTTATTCTTAAGTTATAGATCCTCTTGTCATCTTCCAGTCTTTGTATCTTTACTGCCTGCTCCCTTGTTATTTTTAAGAGATCTTCCCTTTCATGACCCCACATTGCAAGCCAGTGTTCAATTTTTTATAGTCTATCTTTGATTTCTTTCAAGCAGTTTTGCCAGCTTTCTTTGGAGTCTTTAGTTTCCTGATAATCTCTTTGACTCTGTTTCATGAATTCTAGGTTTTTCCTGAATTCTTCAGTAAATTTTTCTCTCCATTTGTGTTCCTCCATTCTTCTGTCTGTCTTCTTGAAAGGTGCCCAGCCCTTCTTTTGTTAATCTACTTATCTCTTGTTTAATTTGAATTAATATTTCAGTTTTGGTCTCGCTTACGAGGTCCTGAAGATATCTCTTTATGTCCGCTAATGCTGTGTTTGATGTTGCATTTTTGCTGCCCTCAATCTCTTTTGTATTTACCTCTCCTGGATCAATGTTCTCAGGGTTGGGGGCTTGGAGTGTTTTCTTATTTCTCCCTTTCGTCATGTTTTTGGTTCCTTCCATACAAGTGTACAGTGTAATTCCCAGACCCTTTTCTTGTTGGTTAAGGCTCCTCTAGAGGGCACAGGCTAGGAGCTTTAGCCCTCTTCAATAGGTTATCAGAGATTAGAGTTCACCCACGGGCAGTGCGCGCTAGGTCCTCCCTTCTGGGTCAGTCAACCTTTGCAGACATTCACTGCATCAGTGTACACTGATCTCAGGGAAGTAACTGGGTCCCCGCCAGGGGCGCAGCCTAGTCCAAGCAGATTCCACCAATCTGCTCGGCGAGGGGAGCAACCAGCTGAAGCCACTTCCTTATGGAGTTAGGGCTGTCCTGCCCAAATCCAACGTGTAGTCCAGTCAGTTTCTCCTTTCCCGTGGGAGGGTCTTATTCCCATCACTTACGCGTCCCTGAGAACTGCTGGGTTCCCCGACCTCCAACTTCAGTGTGGCTGCGGTGGGAATTCACAGTGCCTCTGGGTGGGTCCTGTGCAGAGCTGGTCCCGGCAAGCTGCACGCAGGGCTGTTCAGCTCCGCGCTCCGGCGGCTCAAGCCAGTCGCTTTGGCGCAGATCGCTTGTTCAGGTCGGGCAGGAAATCAGGCAGTGCTCGCTGATCTTATCTTCACTAATAGTAGGACCTCATATTCAAGCAGTTTTTTTTGCACTTTAGTTTCTTTGTGGGTTGTGAGAGTCCATCTCTCTCTGTTTGGGTCTCTCCGGGGTGTTTTATTCTGGCATTTGAGCTGTTTCTCTCAGAGAGGGTCTCTCTCCTGCTACCTACCAGTCCACCATCTTGTCTTCTCCAACAAGCTTATCTCATTCTTATAACATGGATCAATCTACTAATAGAACAATCCCTTGTTCTAAGGAACAAAGGCAAGATCATTCAACATGGGAGGTCTTCCATGCCAATGAAGTCAACAGTAATATCCGTAGAGCTTGGTAAAGTGGTAGAGGAGATGGAGAAACTTCTCGGTGTGCAGATGCAGCTCGGTGTGTGTTGGCATCAGCTTCAAGACCCACTGAGATTAACGCTTATTCAAGAAAAAACTAAAATTTTACTTGAAGACTTGAAGAAAAAACAAGGTGAACAGGGTGCATCAGGGTGTTGCTATGGATGGTTTAACAGAGCCAAGGCTAAAGCCATCTTTCAGCATAAAAGTAAGTGGTGAGGCTGTGAGTATAGATGCTACAGCTGTCCAAGACTTTCCAGCAACACTTAGATAAGTTACTAATGAAGGTGCTTATTTACCCTAACAGATTTTTAGTGTCAAAAAATCAGGACTGTAATGAAAGGGAATTCCAGAACAAAGTTATGACAATAAACAGGGAAGATTGATGCCAGAGTTTAAAGCAGCAAAGGACCGACTTCCTCTGTTGTTTTGCAGAAGTGCTTCTGGTGATATGAATGTCAAGCTTGTCTTAGTTTCCTATTCAGAGAATACAAGAGCCCTAAAAACCATAGACAGGGACTCTCTACCTGTTGTGTGGAAGAGTAACTTCAAAGGCTGCTTTACAAAGGCCATTTTTCTACATTCGTTTTTTCCACCACTGTATCCCACAGTTAAAAAAAATGTATTTTGGAGAAAGATATGGGAATTCAACATTCTTTTGGTGCATTACAGTGCACCAGGTCACCGCCAGTTCATTGATGACGTTCACCCCAATGTCTAAGTAGTGCATCTGCTGATACTGATAAGCCGATATATTGTAGTATATATTGTAGTATATTTGTGAATACTACACACTCATCTGACCTATGGACCAAGGAATTACTCTGTATTTTAAGAAATATCATTTGCATCACACTTTTTGTCAGTGAATAGAAGGAAAAGGAACATCTTGTGACAGTTTTGGGTATAACATCTACAAGACCATAAAAAACATCAACTTTGCATGGAGTGAGGATTTGGTTGTCACTGCTGATGGAATTTAGAAGAACTTTACCTGCAGAGTTTTGCCGGCAGTTTGTTAATAAAGTTCATGGACTTGACAACATATAAGGAGTCCAAAGACATCTTCAACAACTTAGTGATCCTTAGTAAGAAGCTTGAGCTAGATCAGCAATAGGTTGACTTTATTGAACTCCTTGCTTTGCAGCATGGAGCACTTACTAATGAAGACTGGATGGAGTTAGAAACCAAGCAAAAAGACAAAGAGAGCTAACAGGATGATGTAACTGAGGAACCAAAGAGATTCACAACACAGGAAATGGCAAGGGGCTTTTCTTTACTGAAGAGGCACTGTTAATTGTTGAGGCACAGGACTGCAGTGTAGAAAGATACACAAAGTTTGCAACAGCCATTTAGAATGTCATCCAGTGCTTCAGAGCCATTTACGAGGAGAAAAAAAGAGCTACTACTCAAAAACTGCTGCTCCATTTTCTCAAGAGGGTCAACAGAATTGAATCCATCAAAAACCCTGTCATCAACGTCAAGTGTGAGTGAAATTCCATCTTACCCTCCGTTCTCTGTTGCTGATGATCCTTCAGCTCCACCGTCTCCCATCTACCCTCCCTCCTCCTGTTAGGAACTCTCTCCTTGTCAGTTCCTCCAAGCAACCTTCTAGTGAACTATACCACAGTTATAAGGTAAAAGTAAAAGTAAAAGTAAAAGTAAAAGTAAAAGTAAAAGTAAAAGTAAAAGTAAAAGTACATAGTTTATTTACAGTATTTGTGGGTGTATGTGTTTGCATTTTTATGCTTTACTTCATACATACCTGTCAAAGGTGTATAAAACTCACTTTATTGGACTTACAAACAAATCAGACTTACTAACATTTCCTAGAAAAGAACTCATTGGGAAGTCAGGGTCTTAGTGAAATTCCTCACAGTCCACTAGTCTTCATACAGGTGTGGGCTTCTCTGCAGTAGGGAAGAGAATCCTTGACCTCCTCTGATTCCACCTGCTGGGTGTGAGGGACTGTACCAGTGCTGCCCTGGGCTCCCCACTTGGCCTTTGCTGGTATGGGTAGGAGTAGAGCCACATCTTTGTCTAGGCATGTGGTTCGTAGTAAAGTCAGTATGGTGAATGATCTCATTTGTTAGACTGCCCCTTTCCTGGCTCCCTGACTGGACAGAAAAATCTTTCCTTGAGAAAAACTGCTTCATTGTCTGCTTTCAATGCATTTCTCATGTCTCAGTTCTTCAACTCTACATCTCAGTTGTATAAGAATAAAACAGAGCCCAGAGAAGTCATCATCATTTGATTCCTTTAACACAATGTCACCACCTCCTTTCTACCTTTAAGGGGTCAGAGGTTTTAGTTGTATAAGTAATTAAATATTTAAAAAAAGAACAGTCATGAGTCATTTTTATTCATTATCATGGACCATACTCAAAAGAAATAACCATGAAATTTGAACATTACCTGCTGTGTGGCAACCTGTGGATGCACACAGTGTCATAAGAATACAAGGAACTCAAATCACACTTCACACGTTTTTGGAATTTACCAAAAAAGAGATTTTTCCCAATAGAACAAACTTGATAGTTGACTATGACCACCATAAATTACTGATCACCTGTGTGTCCCACCTTTTTCTTACTTTTCAGTTGTTGTCTTTCCTGTAGAAATATTTGTAGGGGTTTTATCATTATCACTACTGCATCATATTGTCATGGAAACAGCAGCATCTATGGAAGCTCTTTCTAAATGATGAGAACATCTTTGTTGAGTTTCTGGGGAGCTATGTTCAAGAGAATGGAGAGCTTTCTGCTCCACTTTGGGCTACCTTTGGTTACCTGGGTTATGAAGCGGTACTATGTGTACCAAAGCTTTACAAATGAGTCATACACTCTTACAAACATTCTGTCTTCTCATTTGCCTTTCTGCAGATCAATTCCCTGACCTTTTCTCTCAAGATTTATGTCTCAAGGAGGTGTATTTTGTTATAGTCAGATTTCTCTTACTCTAACAAAATTCCTGAAATAATTGGCTTAAAAAGTGGGATCAAAGTTTGAATATTTCATTCCATGGTCTGTTGGTTCCATTGCTCTTGGGCCTGTGGTGAAGAAGAGTATCACAGTGACACTGCATGGCAGAGCAACTGCTTCACCTTGTGGTACCTGAAAAATGAGAAAAAGGAAGGAGAGGGCCTGTGGTTCTAATCTTCTCTTTCAGGTCATGCCACCAATGATCAGAGGATTTCCAATTAGGCACCATCTCCTCTTAAAGGTTCCACCAGCTCCTAATAGTGCCATGAACTTGGGATGAAAACATTACCACAAAGAGTTTTGGGGAACACTTGTCAAAAATGAAGCATTTATCCAGGCTAGGGTAAGAGATCCAGCCTAGGGTAAGACCAGAATAGTAGAGAATGAAAGCAAAGTGTCTCTCCTCTCTCTGCTTCAGGTGATACTTCTTAAGGCACCTAGTCTCTGTGGCTCAAGCTCCCTCTAGCAAGCTCTTTCTTCTAAGGTCCCAGATGAGCAGATCAAATAGGGTTGCTTTTCTTCTGAGTAGCCCCGCTGCTGGGCTCCTCTGAAATCTCTCTCCTCTTTGTTTCTCTCATCTTAAGGTTTCTAGTATGTGTTGGTCCCTGACAATTTTGAGGTTGTCTCACTCTCTGCCCCAAATTTGCTTCTTCATTCCTCACCACCTGTGTATACAGTTACATGTATCAAGTTTTCTCTGACATATCTATAGTGATATCTGTGTTCTTGAGAAGACTTAAAGGCCACATTTAAGAGATTGATCAAAAATATCTAGGTCTCTGAACCAGTAAACCAGTTATCTACATATCAGTATAGGATCAATTTGCTGTTTTTAATGTTAGGTTACTTATTAGGTACAAGATTCCTATATGACCCAATCCTATATATATGTGTAAAGTACATCTTAGTCCATGTAATGGAGTTGCAGAGTTCTGAAGTTCATAGTGTGGTTATTTGAACCCAATGTCCCTGAGTGGTTAGGCCAGTGGTGGTGAACCTATGGCATGCATGCCACACTGGGCTATTTGTATTATGTCAAGCTCTAAGGTTCGCCATCCCTGAGGTTGACATTGTCCAAATCTCAAATCTCAATTTCATTTGATGGTAGCACCTGCTTATTAATAGGACCAGAGTAAACCCTGAGATATAGGAAGAAACTACATTAGCCTAATTTAAGGAATAGTTTTTTCCATGTAAGTGTCAGTTGAAATGCAATCTAGAGCTGGTATGGCTGCTCTTCTCCACAAAGTCGATAGACTTCCAGAAACTGGGTTACTTCTGAAGCAGAAATCCTGACCTAACTGCATCCATTTTGTTAAATAAAGCTGCAGTTGTTCTGTTCTCTGCCAATGAACTCAGTAAATTATATGATTTGTCATCAAACTGAAACTTCTGTGAATGTGCTAAAAACAACTTTGCTACATGCAACTATGCTCACTGTACAAGATACTCCTTGTACCATAGCCTTCAGTAAAAGCTTATCTTGTTCTTGTAACTTGTGTTTACCACACTATGAATAAGACAAGCTCTATGTAATCAGCACCTCAGACTCTGGAGATTACTGCTCTGGGGTCCCCTAGCATCAGTGAAACTTCCTTTCTTATGAACTCCTGCTACGGTTGATTCATTTTTTTCCTGCAATACTTCCAACTTACCAGCATGCTATCCTTTCAATATGTGCTTCATTCTTTTCAACTATGGATACCTACAGGCAGTAGAGTAGAAGAAACCAAAAACCAACAACAAAAGAAAAATGTCAAATGGACCAAACAAATGCACGATGCAAAGGCTACAGAGAAATGCCAAATATCTCTTAAGGAAGACTCTAATTAGCCACCATGACACAATTCTTACATCCCTTTGGCATAATTTTTAGCAGTCAGGCAAGTGGTGCAGGTTGTTCCTTGTCTGACTTATGATTTATCTATAAAAGAGACAGAGAGAATTGGTTCTCATAACTTGAGGCTGGTGCTCTGGCCTTAGAACTGCTGACTTCTAAGAAAAAAAGAGGCTACATCGGAAATCTAGAAAGATAGGTATTCAGTGCTTGATTTTGTTGGAATAGAAAAGTTAAAAATCATTCAGCTAGTCTATAAGAAATATAGGGCAGAAAACCAGGTATGTGACTCCCAAGGACAGTTGTCTTTCTCATTACAGCATATTAAATATATTTAAACATGATTACAGTTTTTTTTACAGTTCCTTCCCTCAACCAGAGTTTAGTTTTCAACTCCTTTAATATAGGCTGGTTGTAAGACTTGCACTCAGCAATAGACTATGAAAGTAGTGATGTCCTGTGACTTCCAAGCCTAGGTCTCCAGAGCCTCATAGTTTGCATTCTTATACCCTTGGATCCAGTTGCCATGGAAACTAGCCCAGCTAGCCTGCTATAGGGTTTGCATCAGAGTAGGTCACAGGCACTGTGGCAGCAGACCCAGTCAACCATTTAATATGGGGCCCGTGCTGCACGGGGCCATTCTGAGCTGGCCTGTCATGCAAAACCAAACATAAAATAACAGGCTCAAACTGCACTGAAATTGTAAATCCACAGACAGGAAAAAGAATGAACCCTGAATTCATTATTTGGAGAGGAGACACCATTTGCAAGCTATTGTAGACCAATAAAAAGCTGATGAACTATCTGATTCCTTAATCATTTTTCTGGTTTTCTTTTAGACCTTCAAAGAGACAGAAAACAAAACTTGTATCATTATTTTGTTTTCTGTTGTTCAAAAGGGGAAGATTATTATCATTAATTTTCTACACAGGCAGAATACCTAATGAACAGTAAACAAAATCAGGCAATGTTAAATGTTTTATGGTATTTGTATTAAGAGATGTAATTGATATAATGCTTAAGGACAATTCTCTCACCTTTCACATACTAAGCAAAGGAATGAAGTTCTTTGTCCTGGGTCACATAGGTAATGTGACTGGTTTCTTAAGGGTGCTCTACTCAGCAGGGTGCATGCAGAATTGACTTTATACTTTCTTATGGCTATTCTTGCAAAACCTGCTCTATCAGCTTGTTCGTCACCTCTGGATAAAACTTTAGGCAAGTCTCATAGTTTTTCCAGGTATTCCTGGTGATAAGACATCCTCCAGTCATTTACAGGTAGTGTTAAACAGCAATCTAATCTACCACCAAAACTCTGCATTTTGTCTCTCAACATGTTTCTCCTTTTCCAGCTTGCACTTGTCTCAGACTTGGAGACTGAGGGGGGAAATGTAAGTCATGCTCAGTATCTTCTCTTTTCATTACTGCCCTTTCTAACTTGCAACATCTTTTTTGGTTTCTTCTAAATTAGAACTTGGGAAAGATATATGAGATGGAATAGGTTTTATTTTTAATCTGATCCTGGATCCTACAAAGGAAGAAGAATAGCTAATCTGTGTTTCTGCTGGAACATTCTTGGGGGTTTGTAGAGCTGATTTTCCTAACAATATATGACTAGGGCTTCTGAATTGGATCATAATTTCTTTCCTGCTTTCAACCAAGAGTGTATTTCCAACGTCTTCCTGCAGGGCAGTCTTTCTCCTGTAGGAAGCACTCCATCATATGGATTTCAGTGTAGGTCATGGCCAGCTGTCCTACATGGGCCCCCAACAGCCTGGAAAGTACAGGAAGAATGCACATCTGTGAAGTACACCACCCACTTAATATGGGGTCCTTGCTGTGCCATATAACTGAGGTTACCTAGTGGTCACAACTTTCCAGATTTCAGAAATGACTCATGTGCTCTTTTTTTTAATATGTGATATGATCCAAATTAATTTCTTGAACTTTCTTATTCCACTAGAGGTGAGAGGTAAATAGGATTAGTGCTGAAGGAAAGAAAAACTACAGTATCTCAAAGATCTTTGAAAAGAAGTCCAACCACTCCTTTGTCTTCAACTTTTTGGTGAATTCTTAGCCTTTTCTTGTATTCCACTGATATGTGAAACAAATCCAGTGTACAAAAGCCAGTTAAGCTTATGATCTCTGATCCTCTCTGCATAAACAGTCTGACACTACAGTATGGCTCTCAGGAACACTGAAACAGCATAAGTAAACACATACAAGTGATGGCAGCTATGATCAGTTATTTGTTATCACATGCAGAGCAATGAATGAAACACACATTGCTTTATTTAGTGCTTATACCAATTTTGTCAAGGGAAGTGGAGTTGTCTTACAGATCAAGAAAGTTAAGGGCACAGAGAGATTTTCTGTAAGTTCACATGAACGCAAACTATTAGAAATCACATTTAAACAAACTCAAGGCTGCCTGGTTCTTACATTTCTGCTCTTCATACTAGATTACACCACTTCTATCTGAGAAATCCACTGAACCTATTTACGGAATGTGTCTATTTTATATCAGGTGAGGAATGGCAGAGTCAAGACCAACAGAGGAGGCCACACCCCAGGGAAGATGTGGCTCGGAGATCCAAAGAGGGAAGGGGGAGAGAACATTAGAAAATCTTAAGAATTCCAGGCAGTAAAGGAGATAGAAAGTCATGGGCCAGGATATAACTTTTAAAAGACATCTGTCTGTGTGTGTGTGTGTGTGTGTGTGTGTGTTTAGGAGGAGTTAAAGAACTGAGTGGGGAAAAAAGAAGAAAGAGTAAGGGAAAGAACTTCCAGGGTTGGTGATGTATCTATAATTCTCAATTTCATTAAAAAAATTTAAATGTAGTTGCGATAACATGTATGTAACATTAAAATTAGCAATTTTAGTTTTTAAATGTAAAATTCAGTGGCATGAAATATATTCCCAGTGTTGTGCGACTATCACAAGTCATCTGCAGAAGTTTTTCCAAACTGAAGTGCTGCCCCCATGAAATAGCAAATCCCCATTGTCCTCTCCCACTTTCCTGCGAAGAACCACTCTACTTCTGACTCTGCATTTCACATATATTTGGCCTTTATTTACCTCGTGTATTTAATTGTATGGAAATGTTAAGATCCACCATTTAGCTGTTTCTCTGTTGTGGGACAATTAGGAGTATGTATACCTAATTAGAAATATATATACACTCAAAAATTATATATAATATATAAATTATAATATATAATATAATATATTATATTATATATTACATTATATATATTTCATATATGTAATATATGTATTATATATTATATTATATATAATTATATTATAATTAAATGTAATTATATTATATATTATTTACTATATAATATATTAAATTTTATATTATATATAATATAATTATAATATATAACTCATGTATTTATATATAATATAATATATTATAATATAATTATAATATATCAATCATATATTTATATATAATATAATACATTATAATATAATTATAATATATAAATCATATATTTTATATATAATATAATATATTATAATATAATTATAATATAAAAATTATATATATATAGTTTTTGATACTGGGGATCAAACTCACAACCTTGAGCTTTCTAGGCAGGCACTTATACTACTGAGCTAAATCCCAGACCTAGGAGCTTATATTTTTTAAATGTTATAAATCACTACAATTATATAGCTCTAGGTAAGTCTATTGTCAGTTCTTTTTTTACTTAGAATAAAATTTCCATTTCGTGCCATATTCAGTGAGCAACTAACAAATGCTGTCAGAGGCAGAGGTTCAAACTTAAGGAAAGAATAAGACCAGGTGTTGTGGGTCAGATCCTGTATTTGGACATAGAGGAGACCAGACACAGCTGATAGTTTTTTTGTCAAGAACCATAGTTATTTCACCATGTTTTATTTAAAGCCCACAGTGCAGTTTAGTGATGAGTCTATAGTAGAATATTAAGCTATGTACAAGAACAGCATATATATCACTAAGTGATCTAACTTGACATATCTTAAGGAACATTAATTCTTCCTCAATCAAATATAATCAAAAGTTGCCTTCAAATGCAAACATATATATTTTGTTCTGACCTCATTGATCACTAATTTTAGTGCATCTTTACATATTTAATAATTAGGGCCGTTTGTAGCAAGGCTCAGAGCACTGGACCCCAAAAATAATGGGTGCTCAAGTGCCATCTCCTTTCCCACATTCACTGTAGCACTCTTCACAATGGTCAGGACAGGGGATCAACCTAGGACTGCAGTACTGGGTGAACTGGCATAGAAAATCTGGTATTGACGCCTGATGGAGTACTATTCGGTCTTTTAAAAGAAGAATGTCCTGTCATTAGGGATGACATGGATGAATCTGCTGGCTATTATACTGGGTAAAATAAGCCAGGCACAGGAAGACAACACTGTCTTCCTGTCACTGTCACTTACATGGAAATTGCGAAAAGTTAAAGTCATAAAAGTAGAGCATAAAATGGTCATTAACAGAGGATCAGTCTGGGAGTGGGCAGTTGGGGACTTGTTGATCAAAGACATAAAATTTCAGTTAAGAAGAAACAAGTTCAAGTTCAAGAGATTTATTGTAATTGAGATTTTTTTTGTGTGTGTGATACCAGGGATCAAACTTACCACCTCACACTTGCCGGGCAGGCACTTATGCTACTGAGCTAAATCCCCAGCTCGAGATTTATTCTATGACAGTGATACAATTAGTAGCAGTGTACTATACTCTTGGAAATTCAAAAAGGATAGATTTTAAGTGTCTTCACTGCAAAAACATGTTAATTAGCTTGAGTTAATAATTTTACAGTATGCACATATTTCAAAAAATATACATAAGAAATACAAATAACTTTTATTTGCTATTAGAATAAGATAATGGATTTTTACAATTTCTACAGAAACTAAAAAGACCTAGGGGTATACAGATAGATAATAGGATTTTACCTGAGTCTTCCAAGTGAGAAAGATTCAACGTATATTTAAGCCCAAATCCCTAAAGTGTACGCATACCTAAGTCTGTGTAGGAAGCTCAGCCTTCCTGTCTGTAAGACAGGTAGGCTGAAAAGAAAAGACAGAGCAAGAAGTCAGAAGAAAAATGTTGAAATGATTAGAGTCTTGCAAATTTTTACTTTCTACATAAAAGCTAAGGTAGTCTTTTGCCCATGATATGAGTAGGTTCAAAAGTGAGAAAGGTGAGAAAATGCTACATGGTCACAGGGCCTGAGATGTCCTGTGAGGCCGCAGGGCATTGGGAGACCACCATCCATGTGATAGAGTATTTTTAGGTACTCTCTTTTCAAAAAACAACTTTAGCAGTCCCAAATCCATGCTCTGTGGTCCTCTTGGCAAGGTCCTAAGAAGTATTGTGATACAAGAATTGCTGATTTCTTCCGAATCAAGTAAATTACTCACAGTAGAGAGCTTCCTAGCTGTTCTCACTGTAATCAAACTACCTGGGAAGTAAATTCCCACAGGTATACATGCACAGCTGGGTGTCACACTGTATAGTCAAATGTCTTTTTGTTGTTAGTGTTGTTGTTAGTTTGTTGACTGGATTTTTTGAGTCAGGGTCTCACTATGTAGCCCAGACTGGCCTTGAACTTACTATGAAGCCCAAGGTGGCCTCGAATTTGCAGAGATCCTTCCTTCCTCAGCCTCCTGATTGCTGGGATTATAACACTGAGCCACCACCCCTGGCTTCTGTAGTTAAATGTCTTGCCCTTCATAATCAAACCTTAAGCACAATAGATAATAGATGATTACGTAGATGATTTTACTGTATAGAGTAAAATTTTACAGTTGAAAAATTTGAGAATAATGGCCCCTAAAGCCATCACAGAAAAAGACCAAGCCATGAAAGAAAAGGCAAGTTAGGCAGAGTAACATTTTGATTAGAAAGAAATTCCCCCCAAATATATGAAGCTTAATGCCAGGGAGGTTCAATTATTAAGGCATTTAATTAAGGTTTAATTCCTCATTTGCATAATTATTGATTTTATAACTTTGAGTAAACTTACTGCATTTCCACATACTTCAGCTGTCTCAGCTGTAAACTAGAGAAAATAATAACTTCCCTCCTTTGTGCAATTGCTGTGAGGATCAAAGAGAAAAACCTGTGCATAGCATTTAGTACGTTCCTGGCTCATAAGTGCTCTGTAAAGGTAAATGCTACTGTTATTATTCCTACTGATATCTTGATATTTGTATGTGTTAAGCAAAAGCTCTGGGAATTATAATGAGAGAGAAGAATTAAGGCAAACAGGAAGCAGTGTCTGCAAGGGTAAATTTGAGGCCTGGTTGTCAGTGCAAGTTTCCTCACCACGCAGCTCCAAGAGGCGGCTGTGGGCCTCACAGGCTGGGCCTGGTTGGGGTGGGAACAGGGAACAGAAGGAGGAGAGACACTTTGGAGGCAGAGGTTACAGGATGATAGCCAGATATGCGCAGTAGGGACAGTCAAGGAAAGTGGAATCAGCACAAGCTGTTATTTCTGATAATGGAGCAGGCAGTGAGTGGTCACAGCCCACCAAGACCCTAAGTGGAGAGGTGATACCAGCTAACCACAAAGAAGTAAGGACTTTCCACTGACGGGGTTATGTGCCTCCCTGCTGCAGGTCTTCTTGGGTCGACCTCATCTTCCTTATCGGATACTTAAGGTTTCATTCATATGCACAGAGCCTCATGCAGCCCATGAATTACTGAGGAATGATGGGAAAACACATGCACAATTCAAAACTGAAAATAGTGCAAGGGTAAATCATGTGTATGTGGAAATACCCCAAAAGAGAAAGTATTTAAAAACAATGAAAACAAGAGAAAGAAGCCCAGTATTGCTCACACTCTGCTGACGTATCCTGCTTTGCAATAAACGTTTTTGCTTTATAAATGCTTCCTCATTTGAGAATGGTGTCTTGACATCTGTTCCAGGTGAATTCTTCCTGGCTCACTGAGAAGCACGAAAGGCCAGGTAATAAGGTTAATATGCCTGCAGGAGGCAGCTGGGTAGGGAAAGGTGCAACTGTAGGCTTTCTTGGCACCCACAGCTGCCTCAGCTTCTCCAGCAAGGAGAGAACCTAAGTGCAGGTTGCAATGACTGTCTGTGGGGCAAACGTCACACAGCACCCACTGCCACAGTGCACTCCTCTGTGTCAGCACCACACTCTAACCGGCTGACTTCACCAGCCACCCGTTTGCTCTTAGCTAGTCCGAGGTGTTCCCATTGTCATCTTCCTAGAGAGAGGCATCACCTCAGGGAATTCGCGGACAGAGAAGGAGTGGGGAAGGGAGAACAGTGGAAGGAAGGTAGATGTTCCTGCTTAGCATGCTGGACTGTCTGAAGAAGAGAAGGCACTATTGCTTCACGCCCTATGAGTTTCAAGCTTTCCTTCATGAGTTTCTTATGCTGCATAATGTGCTCTGAATTAACGCACTAGCTTTTCTCTGCTTCTCCATCTATGGAACCATCTTTCCATGCCCACCTCCATCCCAATAACCGCACCCTGGGCCTAGCACAGTGCTGCTGCTCTCAGGACACCTGGCCAAGGTGTCCTAACCAGGACCATCCTAATAAAGTACATTTGTCCAGGATGAGGACACAAAGACCAAAGCAGAATCGTGCTCTTAAAGGTGTGCTTGCTTTACTGGGGCTGCGGGCGTGGGCTCAGTAGGAAGTGGGAAAGAGTTTCCAGCATTAAAGTCAGTTCACTCCTACTAACATTTATAAAGCATCTGAGATGGGATGTGTGGAAAAAATTACTTTCTACAAAACAATTTTCAATCAGCTTACAGAGATTAGAACAGAATACACAATAAAGAAAGAGGCCTTGTGCAGTCTCATTCTTTTGTTGCAGGTTCGAGTCCCTATGAGGTAAACATAGGAAAACATTACCTTCATTTTCCAGATGACAAAATTGCTTACTTGCCTGAGAGTTTAAGTGGCTTTTTTATTGTCACAGAGCTAATAATTAGCAGATCTAGGTCTCCTAGGTGGATGATCTTTTTAATGCACGACTTTGCCTTCAGCCAGCAGGGTCACAAACCTCCTAAAGCAGCAATTAAGCATGCTTGGGGACAGTGTGAATGGACTCAGAGTTGTGGGGCCTCCAAGGTAAGGTGACATTTGACCTGGGAGAAAAAGGTGAGAGAGTGACGGATATTCTGGAAAAAAAGGAACTTAGTGAACCAAGTCACGGAGAGAGTAAGAGGAGCAGAACAAGTGTAAGTCTGCTGGCCCAGTGGAGACGACTCCATCTCCTCTTCTGAGAAGCTCAGATAAGCAGGAATGGGAGGCCTGAGTGTCTCCCACAGATAATCGGGCTCCTCCCAGAGCCTCCCAGTGCCTGTTTGGGGACAGAGTGGTAGAGGGACAGAAGTGCTCCTTTACAGGAACATGGACCTGGGCCCGGGGAGAAGGGAGGGCATTTTCTCAGTCCCAGCCCTGAGCATCAGCACCTAGAGCAGAACCAGGAAGGACCCCGGGAGCCAGAGTGAAGGACGGACAATGGCAAGTGCGCTGCAGAATCGGGCTCTGGTGCCGTTGGCTCCCGGGGGGGGGGGGGGTGAGTGCCCTGCCCCCACTGGAGAGGAGGGAAGCTTCCAAAATAGACAGGGACAGGCCAGGACAGTGAAGGAGAGGCAGGGAAGATGGCTTCACCAGGGGAGAGCTTCGTCCTGGGGTCCATCTGGAGACACTGCCTGGACACAAACATAAGTGAACATGGGGAGGTGGGCACAGAGAGGGAGTCAAAATGGTCTGCTAACACTGTCTCTAAGGCCCGCCCTTCCTGAACCAGCTTCTCTCTCCTCCTTCTTCCTCCATTCACTTCAGGATGACAAGGACAAAAGCAGGCAGGAGCCAAGTGCACAGGGTTGGGCCAGTGGACTGGAGGCTTCCTCCAGCCAGGTCAGTGCAGCCCTCTGCAGCCTTGGGCGATTCCCCTCCAGCTCCAGAATCCCACAGACACTCACTTTGTCCTCACCCAAGGCAAGTGCCTTCTCACCTCCCAGGGGTCTGAAGGCTGTGTTTTCTGGAGGCTGAGCAGAGTCACCTCTGTGCAGAGGGACGCTGGCACTAACTTATTTGTTCTCTTTCCCCTCCCTGCCTCTCCACCATGCCCTTCACTCCCAATGCTCTCTGTCCTGTGTTTCCCACATCCTGGTTGCTCCCACAGAGCTCTCCAGAAGATGAGTTGCCCAAGAAGTGGAGCTGCCAGTGGGCAATGGTCAGGCGCACGCTGCTGACTCTCCTGCTTTTGGGCCTGCTCCTTGGATCTTCTGTGCTTTGGTTCTACATCTTCACAAACTGCGGTCCTCGTAAGCAAGACTCTGGAACCCCCTAGCCCAGGCTGCCTTTCTCTGTCAGGGTCCCAGGTCCATGCTCCTGAGCCCCTGGCCTCCAACAGCTGCTCACCCTGGGTCTGGAATTTCCCAGAGATTCCAAGTTCTTCCTCCCTGAATCCCTGTCAAGCCACAAGTCAGATCTTTGCCCAATAGGTCAATCCTTTGTTTCTCACCAGCCATTGCTGTGCCAGCCCCTTGGGGGAGCCCTTTTCCCTTTCACAATTCTGTAGCTGTGCACTGTTGCCCGCAGCCCCCTGTGAGACACCAGTGTGTCTGGATCTTCTGAATTATTACACGGCGTCTGGGAACAGCAGCGCAGCCCCCTGCACCAACTTCTTCAGCTTCGCCTGTGGAGAGCCTGGAGAGACCAATGATTCTTTCCACGCTCTTGAAGATGAAAACAAAAGCCTACTGCGAAGACTCCTGAGTAGGAAAGCTGGAGGACAGGGTCAACGGGCAAGTAGGTGACAAATCTAACACCATCATTACTTCCCTATGCTTTGAATAACTGGGGAAAAACTGGTGTGCCTCATCCTCTGTGGACCTGTGGGTTTGCCTCTTCATCAGTTTCCTGTCCCCTAAAACTCTTTCCTTCTTCCATCTCTGCTGGTCATTGTATACAGTTTTTCTTCAGCTAATCTCCATTCTCTTTCCTTTTCTATGTATCCATGAGTCCTCCATTCCTTTCACCATTTCCTGTTTAACAAATCTCATCTTTGTTATTTTCTATTAATTTTCAATTTCTATCCTACGCATATCTCCCCACTTCTCCGGCTCTTCAGTGCAGCCTGGACTTTGTTTTTTTCCATACTCTTATCCTCTAGATTCCAAACACTCTCTTGTAGTCCCTCCTCATCAGCATCATCTTCTTCTCCCCTGTGTCCCAAACCTTTCAGCCTAATGACCTCTTACTTCTCCTGTGAAACTTTGGCCCATGGTCAGAAAGTTGAACAGGAACAAATGGGATCATAGTGATGGTGACTGGAAACTGTTGTGAGAGAAAAGAGGAGAGAGAGAGGGGAGTGAGGAGGGGCAGAGGTGCATTATTGGTGGAGTAAGGGAACGAAGGATATGACAGAATAAGGGGAGACAGAAGTTAAATGGAGGTAAAGAATGTTTTCAAAGATAAAGTGTGCGAAGAAGGAGAGCCAACTTCTGGGGTCGAGAAGAGCCAAGAGAAAGTCTTGAGGTCATATAAGATGTTGGATGTGGAAGGACTGAAAGCATAGTGTGAGTTTTTAGCAGATGGACGGTTTAGATGGATGGGCTTGGGTAATTGTAGTGTATTGGTTTGTTTCTTGGGAGCAAGTGGTAAGAAGAGTTTGAACTAAGTGAGTCTTCCATTTTTTCTCTTTACCAAACTTTCCAATATGAGTTTTCTTTCCTGCAACCCCTCAAAATCTTCTGGTTTCCTAAATTTTTCTAATTTTTTCACTCATCTCTTTCCTGACTTCCATTTCTATCCTTTGTCCTTCAGTCAAATCTTAGTTCTTCCTATTGTTTTTCCCATTTTTTCCTTCTTGGTTTCCTTTCCTTGTTTCCCTTGCTTTCCTCATCATCTTGTCTGCACTCCCTTACTCTGCTTTTACTTTTCCACCAACTCAGTTCATTCCAAGTTGTGTAGACTTTCTATTTTCCTCAACCTGGTTTCTCCTCTTTTCTGCACATTCTTGTGGGAAACTTCCATTTCTTTTCTCTAGGGTCCCTAGCTCCTACTTTTCTGTCTCCACCCCAGCCTCCACTCACTTTACTGTGCTGTATTTCCTTTTTAGTGGCTGCAGGAGAAGAGAAAGCCTTCCAATTCTATAGCTCGTGCATGGACACAGATGCCATCGAAGCAGCAGGAACTGGTCCACTCCAACAAGTTATTGAGGAGGTAAGGAAATGTTGGTGCATCATATTTTTTGGATAAGTAACCTATAGGAAGGATGTGATCTTAAAGTTGCTAGGTATTCATTCTTACAGTGTTGACTTGTGTCCCAGGAATCTGTAAGTTCTAGGAGAGAGATGATCATGGTGATGCGCTGCGGAGCATCATGACCCGCTGTGAGGGTACAGAGAGAAGAATAGATGTGAAGTCCTAAAAGGATCAAAGGACTGAAAAATCTGGAGATACATGTTATGAGAGGAAGGAAAAAACCCAGACAAAGGGAGACAGGTCTCCTAGATCTTATGCTCAACTTTATCTCCCTTTTTCTCAGCTTGGAGGCTGGAACATCTCTGGCAGATGGACTTTCTCTGACTTCAACCAAACTCTGGCACTTCTGATGAGTCAGTATGACTACTTTCCATTCTTCAGAGCCTATTTGAGGACTCATCCTTCCCCTCCGTATGCACCAGTCATCCAGGTGAGAGATCCACTGGCAAAAACATTTGAACCTGATTTTGCTTCTACCTTTAGGGTATATTCTCTTAAAGAATATACTATACTGGAGAGATAAGACATATGGGACAAAGATGAAGAGCAGTCTTATCTTCAGAGGAAATTATTCATATGAGATCCAAGGACACTATGTGAGGGATGAGAGGAGGAGCAACAGGGACAATTCTGGGAAGACTGGAGCAGTTCCAGCCTTCCTTATGGCCACTCTGGGCTTCTCCCAGGCAACTTAACTAGTTCTCTCATCCTCATAATTTCCCATCTCTTATTTCTTCTTCATTTTTCCAGTAACCCTTTTCCAAACCAACAGCTTATTATACTATTTTCTCATTCTAAATACTTCCCATTTTTATGGATCGCCAGGTCATCCTGCTAAGGTTCCAATCTGTAGCAAAATATTTTAAGTTTTTGTGATCTAATCCCTATATATTCTCCACCTTATCTCCTATCTCATTCCTCCACCCTTGCTCTGCTGACTCACATGTAGCTCCAAGAATATCCCTCCATTATTCTCATATGCTTACAACAAACCCCTACGCTCAGCCTAGAAAACTCTGATACGTTTTCAGTTGTTGCTTTGAGCATCACTTCCTGGAAATCATCTCTACCTACTGGCTATGAGTAAGTAAAACCTGTCTCTCCTCCCAGTTCCTCTTGTTCTCAGCATTAAGACTTTGGGCCTCCTCAGAACAGGCAGCTAAAGTCCTCCTTCCTCAGAAAGCTGGAGGTCCTCCTCCTCTAGCAATTAGAGATCATCTTTAGGCAGCTATAGCTCTTTCTCCTCAGGCAGCGAGGGTTCCTTCTCATTGGGAACCTAGAGACCCGCCTCCTGGGCCAGCTAGAGTTCCTCTAGCCTGCAGGTATCCTCTTCCTCAGGAAGCTGGAGTTTCACCTCCTCAGGTGACTAGAGTTTGTTGAACAAATAAACAGATGTTTTTTGAGTAAATAAATACTGGAGCCCTCACTCAGTGTATGGCTATACATTTGGTCTACACTGTCAAAAATCCACACGATGAGAGGATGAATATTTAAAAATGTCAGGTCACCATCAGTTGGAGGCTACTCTGTATGAGGATTCTAAAATTGCATTTTAAAATATGTTTAGTAGTTTAGCGGGTGCAGCCTCTGGCGATAGCTTAACATCTGACCTGGTTAAGAAAAATCTCAAAGGGAAGAATGTGAGCTGAGTCTCAAATCATGGTTCATTTTCTCATTAGAAGGGCTTTGGGGCAACTCAGAGCAAACTCAGAGCTAAGAGAAGAATTTGTGATGCTGTGAATCTTCTGTGGTGTCAATGAGAAGACTGCTCTGGGTGTGCAGTAGAGTGAAGTGGGGAAAAATAAGACTGAAGGTATAATTTAACCTGATTAATACTGGTCTGAGAAGCCAGTTAGAGGTGATAACTAGTGATGTACTAAAACTAAGGAGCTACTGAGCTCTTTTAAATATGATCTGGTAGTGCATGTAGTGCTTTGGGGCTTTCAGCAGCCCAGCAGTCAATCTGGAGGTGATGTGGATTCCAGATGAGCATTTTAAGGTCCTGGAATAGAAGTAGGAAGATAAAGTAAGAGCCAGACAGGATGATTTCGGCAACTTCATCGTGGTGGCAGAGCCAGAGGCCCTGGGCAGAAGACGTGGTGACAACATAAATAAAGGAGATGCAGGAGTCACCAGGGGGCTCCGTAGCCTTGATTTGGTGTGAAAAGGAAAGTGGTGATGGCCACGTGGAGTCTAGATGTGCTGTTTGGAACGAACATAGTGAGAGAATGAGCTGCAGCAGGAGGTCTTGGAAAGAAGGGGAGAAACAGTGGGGAGGGGTGAATGGACCAGCCTGGGTGGGGCTGCAGAAAGAAAGGGAGGAACCTCAAGAAGGAGAAATCACTGATGCTTCCAGAGGTGACCCTGCCCAGGGAATGTGGAGTGAGAAGGTGCCAGTGGACACCTGGGCACGGTATAAAAGTGATTGCAGCAACGGACACGGACTGTGTAGTTTAGGGGATGGGCGTAGATGCCTCTTCACTCTCAGAAATTCGGACACTAAATGTCACAGGTCGAGCAATGATTTTGTATAATAGAGAAAAAGTATATAACTCAAGTTTGGAGTGAGATATTGATATTGAGGGAGACAAAGCACTGTGGTTCAAAGGTCTTCAGCAACCAGGGCACACTGGGGTAGAAGTAAAGTGAAGTGTGTGGGGCTCGTGCTTGGGGAAAAATTCAAGTGGGCCCCAACACTGAGTATCAGGATAAATAGTATTTTTAAAAATACTCTTAAAAACCAAAGTCAGTAAAAATTTCTGATGAGCAAGTAGCAAATTTTTGTCAATTCTGAAGGTTTTGGAAAATAAAATGCTTTTTTCTTTTTTTCCCCAGAATGTAGAAAAACTATTGTGGACCTTTAAAAAATATACTTACAATCTTAAAAATAGGTTAGAAATAGATTGTGAGGCAGGGTATGGTGGCTGACTCTGGAGGCCGAGTGAGAGAATTAGAAGTTTGAGGCCAGAAGGGGCAATGCAGTGAAATCTTCTTTCAAAATTAGATAAAAAGGCTTGGAGCTCAGTGTTAAAGCACTTGACTAACGTGTGAGGCCCTGGGTTCAGTCCTCAGTGTGGAATGCATGGGGAAAATAACGATAAACAAAACTTTGATAATTTATTCACTATGGAATTTTTGTATTAATTTTGATTTGAAATACTGCATTAAAATAGGCATCTTTTAAAATAAAAATTGGGGTACTCTGAATTGTCATACCTGAGATGGGAACTGCACCTTTATAACTGACCCAAAAATGAACCATGAGTTCCTCCAAGATGTCAGTCAATATGCTTCTCTTGTCCTGTGCACCCCCAAACTGACTGTCGTAACACTGTCTCTTCTCTTTCCATGCCTGGGTCTTTTCTCCCTGGTCCCTCTCCCACGGTCACACCTTGCCTTGCTTTGCACTGTTCTCCTTGGCAAGCAGCTCTACTCCCTTCTCCTCAGGTCATCTTCCTTCCTTTGAGCCCCTTTGCCGTCCTCCGTGCCCCCCACTTCTTTCTAGTCTCTCTTGTGTCCAGATAGATCGGCCAGAGTTTGAAGTTCCCCTCAAGCAAGAGCAGGAACAGAAGATCTACGCCCAGGTAAGATGATGCTTTGACAAAACCTTCTGAAATAGGAGAAAAGCAGGGTGCGTGGCTCCTGCGACCAAAGTTCCCTTCCTCCAGGTCATTCGGGAGTACTTGGCTTACCTACAGAGGCTGGGAACATTGCTGGGAGGTGCCCCAGAGAAGGTGCAGCAGTATGCCTTCCTATCCATCTCCATTACGTCGCGCCTGTTTGAGTACCTGCGGCTCCTGGAGCAGCGGCAGTCTCAGGACAAACTCTTCCACGTGCTCACTATTGACCAATTGCAGGTGCTTGGCACTCGAGGCCCCTACCTTCCCTCCTTCTTT
Source organism: Dolichotis patagonum (assembly GCA_004027295.1). Taxonomy (NCBI): domain Eukaryota; kingdom Metazoa; phylum Chordata; class Mammalia; order Rodentia; family Caviidae; genus Dolichotis; species Dolichotis patagonum. Next base: position 56,912 of record PVJX010007592.1, read on the forward strand.
CTGAGGCTCTACTTTCTAATCCCTACCTTTCTCTGGCTCCAGCCCCTTTCCCAACAATCCCCCATCCCATTCTTTCTCAGGCCCAAAAAGCCTGTGCCTCTTCTGCTTCTTCCTTTCCTTCTCTCCATCAGCTCTGTGTCTCTCCTCTAAGGAAATGGCCCCCGCCATCGACTGGTTATTCTGCTTGCAAGAGACATTCAAGCCGATGTCCCTGAGCCCCTCCCAGTCCCTGGTGGTCCACGACTTGGACTATTTGAGAAACATGTCGCAACTGATACAAGAAGAGATGCTGAAGCACAGGTTTGTCCCAAGTGGCATTGGGAGGCAATGGGATAGAGAGAGAATCTGGGGATCCATAGGTCTCAGGGACCATGGATACCCTGAGTCAAGGGGCCTGGTACCCCTGTGCGCAAAGCAGGTGATTGGCCAGAACAGATGTCACAAGAAAGGGATACAGGGGTCAGACAAGGCACGAGGTCTACAGGCAGTAGAACATCAGTCTGTAAAGAGCTTGTGTGCTATAGAATGTACTACAAGGCTTAGTCAGTGGGACAACTGAGGGCTGTGGACAAGTCTCTTGGCCTCTTGGCTCTTGAGATGAATTGAAGGAGGTGGGGGTTGGGGATGTTCTCAGAGAAGAGATCTGGGAAAGGCCATTTCTCAGTTGTGGTGAGGGGACACTGGACTCCTGGGGAAATAATTCCTAAGGTCATTTCCTCTGTTACCAGAAAGTCAAGGAGAGTGGGGGACATGGAGTCAGGTTCTATGGTATCTCTCTGAGTTCCCTGATGGCTGCATGATCATCACTTGGAGGCAGTAGCTTCCTGCTGAGGGCTTAGGCCCATGAAGGGCCTTCATCATAGTAGCCCAGTAAGACCAACATCTGGGTATCCTATTTGAAGGAGACAAAGGAAAATGTATCTGGGCATGAACAGGTTGACACAAGGGCACCTGGGCAGAGAGCTGCCAACAAGAAAGAGGGGAGTCACAAAGCCCAGCTTTGTGTTGCTTAGGGAACGCATCCTCTCATGAGCAGATGTTTCTGGGTGGTAGAAATAGATTAATCTATTGTGTTCGCTCTGAATCCAGCCTTCCTCTAGCCTCGGTCCTTTTCTGCCTGTGACATAAGAAGATCACTCCTTTACTCAGCTGCCTCCTCGCTCATTTCTCAACCCACATTAAAAAAGGCTCTTCATGGGTGTGTTTTATGACTGTTATTCTTTACAGATATGGAAAAGGAGTGAGCACCAGGAATACCAAGGTGGTTGACTTGTAGAAGAGAAGTCTTTAGGAAGGGCATCCTCGAAAGTCTGGAATTTATGGGAGATCTCTTTTGTCTCCAAAGGGATGTTCTTCAGAGTCACATGATCTTGGGCCTGGTGGAGACCCTTACTCCAGCCCTGGATAGTAAATTCCGGGAGGCACGTAGAGAACTGAGCCAGAAACTGCAGAAACTGACAGAGCAACCACTCATGGTAAGGAGAGATATATTTTCACTTAATCTTAGCCAAAGGGCCGAGAAATGATGGAGGAGAGATGTATTTTTAAGATTGGGCAAATACATGCAGCTGTCTATCAGAGGACAGGCATGGAAGTAGAGGTCCCTCTGTCCCTAAGCTTTGCATAGAGGCAGGCAGGAAGGAGCATTATCTGGAACTACCAGATACCAGACCTTCAGGAGCATATCTCCTGGTCACCTCTCTGACCTTACTATAAACCTGAAACTGTCAAGGGCTTCTCTTGCCATCTCATCAGTCCGAAACTATTTCTACATGGTTTGAAGACCTGGACCAAGAGTTTAGTATCCACTGAATGAGTGAAATTTTTTTTATTAGTGCATGTTTGCAGTGTGTAATGATTACATTCACCATGGGGAGTTGGTGGAAACAGCACATCTTAATCCCTTTTCATCACCTTCCCCTGCCCTCCCACGAATATGCCTATAGTGCTGTAATACAATGTCTTTACCTCTTTTAAGAAGATATCTAGAAGTGGAATAGCTGGAAATTTCTGCTTTTAGCTTTTTGATAAATCTCCATATCGATTTCCATAGTGGTTATACTAGTTCACATTCCAACCAATAATGCAGAAGGGTTTCTTTTCCCCTATAGTTTTCCCCATGTTTGTTATTAGATTTGTGGATGATAGCCATTCTCTCTGGAATGAGATGAAAACTCAGTAGTAACCAGTGATGTTGAACATTATTTCATGTATTTATTGGCTATATTTCTTCTTCTGAGTAGTGTTTATTCATTTCAGTTTCCCATTTTTTGATTATTTTGTTATGGAGTGATCTAGTTTTTTGAGGTTTTTGTATAATTTGGACATTAGTCCCCTGTCCTAGAGATAGCAGGTAAAACTTATTTCCCATTCTGTCTCTCTACTCTTGCTTTTTTTTCTTTTTCTTGGTAGAAAGCTTTTCACTGGATATTGTTCCATTTGTTGATTCTTGGTACTATGTCTTATGCCATTAGTGTTTTGTTCAGAAAGTCTTGTTGATGCCTATATTGTCAGTAGTTTCACCTATTTTGTTTTCCAGCTGATCAGAGCTTCTGTTTTAACATCTAGATTTTTGATTTGGTTTGATTTTACCTTAGCACATGATGAGAGGTATTAGTGTAGATTCAGTCTTTTGCATATGTATTGCCAGTTTTCTAAGTACCATTTGGTAAAGATGCTGTCTTTCTTGCAGTGTATGTTGTTGGCTCTATTGTCAAAGATCTGATGGTTGAATGGGGTTGTTGCTGCATCCTCTGTTCTATTCCACTGATCTACATGTCTGTTTTTGTGTGTGAACCATGCAATTATTATCACTGTATCTTTGTAGTGTAACTTAAAATCTGGGATTTTGGTATCTCCTGCTTTGCTCTTGTTAACCAAGATTTCTTTTTCTCCCCCTAGATCTGGTTCCACATGAACTTTATAATTTTCTTCTCTATTTCTGTGAAGAATGTGTTGGTATTTTGATTATAATTGCATTAAAACCATTTATCAGTTTGGGGAGTAGGGCTATACTGACAATATTCATCCTGCCTATGCAGGAACAGGGGAAGTCAATTTTCTGATTCTTCTTTGTCTCTCTTTTTAAACTACTGTTGTTTTCAAGTCTCTTTACTTTCTTGGTTAGATAAATTCTGAGACATTTAATTCTTTCTTGGTGAGTTGACAATTGGTGTGCAAGAACATTGTTGGGTTTTGGGTATGAATTTGTCTCTTGCTACACTGATGAACTCAGTTACTAATTTTAGGAGTCTTTTGGTGGAAATTTATGGGTCTTCTATATAGAGAGTCACATCATCAGTAAATAATTGGACTTCTTCCTTTCTAATACATATTTTGTTTTATTTCTTTCTCCTGCCTGACCGCTCAGACTAATGTTTTGAGTACCCTATTGATTAGGAGTGATAATAATGGATGTCCTTGTCTTGTTCCTGACTTTAGAGGAAAAGCTTTCAGATTTTTTTCATTTAATATTATGTTGGTGGCAGGTTTATCAGAAATGCTTTCTATCAGATTGAGATAAGAGCTTCTATACATAATTTCTTTAAGTATGAATGTTGGATTTTATCAAAGGATTTCTTTGTGAGACACAGACATGCTAAACAGTGGTTCCAAGTTTGACATTCAAATGTGCTTTACAGAAAGTTCAACTATGGTCTGGTGCCATCAGTTGAGTCATATGTGGGTTTCATGGTTCATATCTTAATATGCTTAAGGAAGGGACTATGTAGGAAAATCACTTCAGAAACCAGAGTCTACACCACTCCCCAAGAGGCAGAGATACTGCTTTACTGAGAACCTTGAAATCCTAGGTCAAGCATATCCAAATACTAGTGGAGATGATTTGTAGTTAGGATACACTCCCAACTCCCGGGACAACCTTAGTTTAGTCTTCAAAATCATTTTTAGAAATCATTTCTATGCCTTGAAGAAACCTGAAATATCTATGGAATTCAGAGAGGGCAAATGCATCCACAGAGACTGGAATATATTCATTGTTTATTGAGAGCTTAAAATATACTAGATATTATCTTGAAACCTTTCATCTGCTATTTGAGAAAATCCTCTAAATTCCATAAGGCATCATAGGTATGATTTAATCTCTCTTTAAAAAAGAAGACAATTAAGGATTTTGGCCGTGGTAATAAGGCAGATGAGTAGTTAGAGTAACCCTAAAGTCCTGGCCACTTGGCTACAGGGCCTGTGAGTTTAGTCACTGTGTTACAGAACACTCCTTACGACTGCTCAGGAAGCTCTTGCCCAGCTTGCCTCTTGATTTAGACAAAGGAGAACAGAATCCCTCTCTTCTTTGTGGGGTTACTTAAAATTTTCTGGCACCAAACAACTTCCTATAAATCCCTGCACCATAGCCTGACATCATGTCTTGGAGGATGTCAGTGCCAGCACTGTGATTCATAGTTAAAGAATGTAAAAGGCTTATGAGTACTGAGATCACCATGCTTTCCAACGGGGAACATAATTAACCTTGGGTTTAAAAACTGAATCAAGCTCTGGCAACAAGTACAGATATGACCTTGGGAAGGTCACTTTACCTTTCCGCAACAGCAGCTTAAAACCTATGGCAATGATTCATACATATTGAATTGTTACTTTCAAGGACTGTGTGTAACATTTGGCATAGATTATCCTAATCCTTTCCCCTATAAACTCTCTGAGGATCTTATCCCTAGTGCTACAGTTGCAAAAGTAGGCACAGAATGGCCAAATAACATCCCCAAGACAAATGGCTTGTACAGGAAGAAATGGACCCTAGGATAGTTCTATTTGGTTCATGAGGCCGTGTTCTTAATCACACACTGTAGAGGACTAAGAAATATGTGAGTGCTATAAAAATGGGTCAACATGCCTTCTTACAAAGGGTAAGATAGGAAAAATTTTGCCTTGGTGTTTCATTTGTTTACTACTAGTAGACTTGAGTCTTATAGCCAAAGGCATAGCTATGTTCCTAGTGAGTTCTGGTTTAGACATTACATAATTGTGGGGTCTCCACGAGAGGACAGGAAGAGAGAGTTCAAGTGTCAGTGGGATCTGTTTGCAGCAGGTAGAAAAGAGGCAAAGTCTAGAAAAAGGAAGGCGTTTTGAGGTTTTTTTTTAAATATAAACCCAGAGATCTGATCCTTTCTACTCAATGGTCATTAATTACAAACTTCTGAACTCATCTGACCATCTGTGGTACTTACTTTTGAATACATAGCCAATGAAAATGGCTGGTAAATTATACCTTTTATGAAACTTTAGGAGCTGGATTTGGAGACATAAAAGTAAGACTTTGCATGTGTACCTGTCAAAAATGAGGTATTTATATTAAGGAACCCCCCTCCAATTTATTCAGAAATTTTAAGTCTGTTTCAACAATCTATTCTATTACTTTTCTTGTTCAACTTTGGGGCATTTGTAGTTTTATCGAGCCTACTGGTGTTATGTTCCTGGAGGGGAAGTAAACCGGGTCAGGTAACTGACAATTTAGCTTTAGATTTATCCATTCATTTATGCAATAAATATTTTTTGAGTACCTGCTACTTGCCAGATCTTCTGTAAGCACTCGGGATTCACCAGTGAACAAAACAAGCAAGTATTCTTGCTTTCTGTCACTTATACTCGCTCCAGTGCAGGAAGAAATAAAATTTTTTAAAAAAAGGTGTACTGAGTGGTGTTAGGGAGAACAGCAAATTAAGAAAGGGAATGCGAGAGTGGGGAGAGTGGGGCAGTTATGACTCTCAGTAGGAAGTCCTGACCTCTGCGTCATTCATCAGTGCTGACTAGTGGTTCAGTCAGACAAGAGTCCATTCTTATTCTGTCATTCAACCTTGATTTCTCCGACTGGCTCACTAGGAATTAATCTGGGGTCCTACCAGGTGCCTTCCTGAAATCTAGATAACATCAGCTGACTGCCTTTAGGGTAAGCAGAGTAATGCTAGTGGAATTTAGAATAGACGCAGCACTTTCAAGGTATTACTTCTTACCTGCAGCTCAGATCTGTGAGGCAGGCGTAAGAGGCATTTTTCTTTTTCACTGCTGTTGTAGCTGGAGCAGAGTGGCATCAGGAAATAAGCCACAAGCTGTAAATGCCGGATACTTTGCTCAGGTAGTGTACTGGTGACCCTAGTAGATCACTAGGCTATAGGTGTATTTTATTGGCTGTTAGAGTAATTTACAAACTCTGAATCAATTGCCAAAATTCAAACACTAGGAGATGACACATCGCTATCAGATTTTCCAGCCTTTGTGTATGTCTCTGTGTGTCTGCACGTAGATTGCTGTCATATTGGGCAGCCTCCTCCAGTACCAACTTGTGCTGTCCTTAGGTGTCATAATTCAGTTCGACTGGCTGAGCTGTGAAGCTGTCTGTGGTCCTGACAGGCCCTGGGCTTCCAGTGCTGGACAATGTTCTCAATGTTCTTGTATCATTTCAATTTCAGTGTGTGGATTTTCCTCTGTCTTATACCACAGTGTGATGAGGCTTTTAACCAGGTGTGTTTGTATTGTTTTGGCATTATTTGTCCTCAGGAATCCCACCCTGACCATTAATAATTACACATTATTTTCCGAGTGTTAAAAAACATTCCTTTAATGATTCATTCTACTTTTTTGTTTACACTTTGACACTAATAATTCCTGACTATCCTGTCATTTCAAATTCTACTTCAGCCCTATTGAACAGTGGCCAAATTTTTGCTTCCAATCAGATTCTTGGAATTTTTCCTAATTGCTGTCTTTTCCTAAATAATCTGATTCATTTTTATATGCAATGTTTTCAGCTCCCTAAACTTAATCCAATGAGCTGCATTATCTTGCATTTGAGACATTCCTTCCATCTCTTATATTTTGGGCCATTTTTACCCTCTAACTCTATCTTTTTCTGTGTTTCCAGTCACCATGCTGTAGTCTGTTATTCCAAGTCACAAGAGACAGCGGTGGTAATCTTCGGTCTGAGAGATGTCTGTATTTTTGAGTAGCCAGGTCCTTCAGTGAAGGATGTTGGAGAAGTGATCAGGCACTGGCAGAAGGAACCACAGAGCAAGAACCAGGCAGATGCACAGATTTCAGATCACATGAGGTTGCTGCTGTCCCACTGATAGCCATAGTCCAGTGAGGCGCGTTCCTGCAGCCAAGCCTGGGTGGAGCAGCAAGGATGCTGAATGCAGCGGCCTGAGCCTGCGCTTGACCCAGTAGTTGCCGTCAGATCCTCCTTTCCCTCCATGTTCCATTTGCCACTCACACTGAGGTTGCACGGCCCCAGCTGGCACACAACAGGATCTGAACGTTTCTTGTAAGAAGGGACACAAGCAGACCTTTGGGGCATGGAAAATAGAACAGTGAACATGGACAGCCAGGTCTTCCGCAATCTTGAAAATGATAAATTCCTCAACAGGCTGGCTGGGGAGTTTCTTCTACTCTCCCCCATAAAGACCCATCTTTCTGTTCCCTCTAGTGGGACAAATAGTCCTTAGCCCAGCTCCAACTTTAAGACAGTCCCAGAAATGATGTGAGGGATAGTGGCAGCCTTCTTACCTGCAAGCAGATCCTTGAGAAGTAGATAAATTACAGCAATGAGGTCTTTGGCTTCATGTCATCCAACCCAAATTAGCACACAAGCTGTTTGTCATAAGCCCCAGCTCAGCCTCCCTCTGTCAGGTCAGTTGCCAAAACCCTTTCTCCAAGCTCCTAGATTTGCTTCTGGGACCCTCTGTGTCATTTTTGGACTTATTCCTCAGTCAACTCTTTAAAGTCATACACGGCCACTTCAGAAACCACTGCGGAATGTTTTTACTGTCCCTCATTTTTATTCTTTGTATCCTGTTGTCAGAAAAGCACATCAGTGCCTCTCTCAAGTTGCTGCCTAATAGCTCTGAACCTCTGAAGTTAAAGTTCTTCATCTTTTAAATTGGTTTTCTTTCCTTGATTTGGCTGAAAGTTTCCTATCTCTCAGAATTATATATTCAGTATTTTTTTTGTCTTTTCCTACTAAGTAATATGACATCAAAAATCCTCTTTTCACCATGATTTTCTTCTCTGGCAAGTAAGACCCTACAATATGATGCACAAACTTGCTGAGATGCAATCATAGGTGATTGAAAGGAAGTGACTGTCTTCAGTTTATGTTCTGAGCAAGAGAGGGGAGGGTGGAGTCACTGCAGGGCCCTGTGTGTGGTGAGTGGAGCCCAGGCATGGTAACAGACCTGTTACAGAGAGAGGATCAGTTTCTTCGTCTCTCCTTCCCAGAAGCCATAATTCTTCCAGAGGGATGCTTCCTGGGGGCTTGCCTTCAAATCAGTAGGCAGCCAACATGGATGATTCACTCAGCCAAGTCCCCAGAACTAGTCCTGGAAGAGGATGCAGGTCCCTTCTGCTGAGCAGCAGTGGGTATCACTGGGGAGGCCAATAAAGGGAGATACAATGAAAAGTTCAGAAAATGAAGCCCCTCGGGAGTAAAGATCTAGACAGGATTGGCCCGGGAAGGTGGTGAAGAAGGGGCCCTGGACAGAGCCTCTCAACCCAGCTTTGTCTCTGCAGCCAGCCCATCCACGATGGAAGAAGTGTGTGGAAGACACTGGATCCTTCTTCAAGCCCACCCTGGCAGCCTTGTACGTCAGGGAGGCCTTTGGCCCAAGCACCCAACATGCTGTATGTGAGCGCTTCTCCGTGCCCGTATCCCTGTACCCTTCCCGCCCTGTTTGGTGGTGCACCTGGATGGGGGTCAGAGATAGAGACCCCCTGAAGGGGGAATCCCAGAGCATGTTTCATCCCTTAGTGGGGCACAGTTTAGCTACGGAACACAAAGTACCTACAACAGACACTAATTTGGGCAAGTCACCTTTTTTGGGTTGTTTTTTGTTTTGTTTTAGTTTTGAGTTTGGGTTTGGGTTTGGATTTATTTGGTTTTTTTGCTCTTGTGTTTATTCAGTCATAAAATAAGGAAAGTGTACTTCATGACCCCAAGGCTCCTCCTTGTTTATCTAAAAGTTTTAAGCAATGCCTGATATGACATGAACATAGCTTGATATAGTCTTAAGGAGGCCAAATAGATAATCCGGAATCCTTAATGCCTGCTTCACACTGGAGATGCTTGCAGACATTTTGCAGACACTGCTTCATTTCATTCCTATTAGCATCATTCTAATTCTGTAGGAGACAGAACCAAGGCACAGAGAACTCAATGACTTGTTCGAAGTCAGGTAGCCACCAAATAACAGATTCAGATTTGAACCCAGGCAGTCTAAGGCTGGAACATTTTCATTCATTGTCTTCCACCAAGAACTGATAGACACAAGGTGGTAGGTGGAGGCAGTCTAAGGCTGGAACATTTTCATTCATTGTCTTCCACCAAGAACTGATAGACACAAGGTGGTAGGTGGAAGAGAAGGCAGGAACCACACACGGGCTGTGGAGCCTAATTTGTTGGGAAGCCTTGGAAAGTAGGGTGCCAGGATGAGAGCTCTGGGATCAGGTAAGAGAATGATGGTCCTCTTCTCCCTCCATTTTCAGTGCAGTTTGCCTGTCACATGTATAAGGACTCATCAGGTTGAGTTCTCCCCATGTTAGGGACCATCCTTCTGGCTGATCTCAGGGTAGACAGCTTCCTATGCCTTGTCTGTGCCTGAGCATTCCAGCATCAGAGATCTTTGGACCACGGAGGAGGTGGCAGCCTGGGAAATAGCCCTTCCCACTGTCTTTCTGAGGTTTCCCCTTCTCTGACTGCCTCTCCAGCCAAGCAGGTCTCAGGACTGGGGTCCCTTCCTAGGGCTAGATGCGGAGGCAGGGCCAGGACTCAGACAGGTCCTGATTCTGTGTCCCAACCCCTCATCCTCATCCCACAGGCCATTAAATTATTCACTGAGATCAAGGATGCCCTAAGAGCACGCCTCAAAAAGCTTCCCTGGATAAGTGAGAAAAGCCGGAAAGAGGCCCAGGACAGGGTAAGTGGTGAATGCAGACCTGGGTGGGAACAACTAGATGGTGGAACTGACCCTTGGAGCAGAGACAGTGATGGAGACAGCACCAGACAAAAGTGCACACAGCAACTTTGGAAGTCACAGTGCTGCTCAGACATCCTGGTGGTGACAATAGCTAAGCATCTGAGACACACAGTGGGAAGTCTATGTTGTTACCATCTTTTATATTCCCTAGGTCACTCAATTAGAGGTGAAAATGGGGCCACTGGACTGGGTTCTGAAGCCAGAGGTGGCCGCACAGGAATACCAAGATGTGGGTGACTGCCCTCTTTTAGCTTCTCTTCTGTCCTTCTCAATTCCCTGTTTTCCCCAGATGAGTCTAACCGACATCTTCTGCATCCTTCTTAGATACAGCTTGGACCCACCTTCCTGCAGTCTTTCCTAAGCTGTGTCCAATCTCTCCGGGCAAGAAATGTCCAGAGCTTCTTGCAACCTTTGTCCCATCACAGGTGGGAGAGCAGGGGAGACACAGATACTCCACTCCCCAAATGAGCCATCTAATATCAATAAGAAAGGAAGCGAGGGCAGAGATAGTAGTTGGGAAGGACTGTGTATGTGTTGTAAGGGACAATAAATGATAAAACCACGTTCCTATGTGACTTTCCTGCAGATGGCAGGTGTCCCCCTGGGGAGTCAAACCCTACTATTCCATACCTGACCATGTGGTGGTCTTCCCGGCTGGACTCCTTCAACCTCCGTTCTTCCACCCTGGCTACCCCAGGTATGGACCTTTATAAGAGAGTAGGCAGACGATTTCCAAATTGTGTTATGATGGATGGAACTTGTGGTTGGAGAACGGCAGTCAAAACACTGAAGGATTCTGGGACTAAGACAAGCCTTTGTTTTCCTAGAGCTGTGAATTTTGGTGCCGTGGGCAGCATCATGGCCCGTGAGGTGTTGCATATCTTCTACCAGCTCTGTGAGTAACAGGGGCCACTGGGAGGTGGGCGTGCAGGGAACCTAAGAGAAGACCTCAAAAGAGGCCTGGAGGGGAAAGGAAAGTAATTCAAAGGCTCCAGGTGAAAGAGTCGTGGATACTTCCAGTGTTCCTGGAAGCCAAGTCAGCCAAAAGTACCACCAGGCCCCCAGCACATCTTTCCACTTGATTCGCTTTCTCTGTTTTCAATAGTACTCCCAGGGGGCTGCCCAGCCTGTGACACGCAGGCCCTGCAAGAAGCACTCCTATGTCTGGAGCACCATTATGCTGCCCTCCTGTTACCTGGAAGAACCTCCCTCAATGGCTCCCAAACATTCCTGGAGAATGCCGCAGATGTTGGAGGGCTGGCCATTGCACTGCAGGTAGGCCGAAGCCATGCCTGTGTTTAGCATCAGATTAGAATCCTTGTCCTCAAGATCCCTTACGCCATGCCTCATGCAAACACAGCTGCATAGTTCTCTCCCTTTTCACATCCCCATCAATCAGAGGGCGGTGTGGGGGATACTCCTATGCCATAGATCCTCTGCTTTCTAGGATAGCTCTAGTTCTGCTTCTAGTTCTTTCCTCTGGCTTAGGCCAATATGTCAGAGAGGAACTGGTGACAGAGGCCATGAAGTTATTTGACAGGCTGCGTAGAAAGCACTGGATTTCCCAATGACCATGACTATGAACCCGAAGAACAAAGGAAGCTCCTATTCCATGCAGGCGTACAACAAGAGGCTATTACAGTACCGTGGGGAGACCACGCTGCCCAACCAGCACCTCAGCCCCCGTCAGCTCTTCTTCCGAAGCTACGCCCAGGTAGGCAGCTGCCTGCTCCTTCTGCAGCCTGCTTCTCCTCAGAGGAGAACCTCATGGCTAGCACTTAAAGAACTTTCTTCCCTGATGCACACTGCCTTCAAATCTCCAACCCACACCCGTGGATTGTGATCTATTGTCATTTGTTTCCTGAAACCATCCTTCAGATTACTTCCGGTTCCTTAACTGAATTCAACACCTTTCCTCAAGAGAAGGAAAAGCTACTTCTAGGTCCCACCATGAGGCAAGCATTTGTTTCTCTCATGCCCTTAGAGATCCAGATCTTTTAAAAAATAAGCCTTCAAGAGGCTGACTGTATACTCCTTCCTCCTCAGAGACCTTGCACTTAGGAATGGTCAACGTTGATAGTTCCCTTTCTGTACCTGTGGTCCGTCAACAGGCGTGACACTCAATTCCTCAACAGGCCTGGAGAGCTTGTTGGAGTGTTCTATCAAACCCAGCTGTTTCCCTTGTAACTGGTATTGAATGAGAGCAGCCCCTACCCCAGCCTCCTAACGTTAGATTAAATGAACTGCAAATGGCAAATGCTGCATTGCACGCGCTGTGGCCATTCTACTCTTGCTCCCCTCTTTGTCTGCTCTTCCTGCTGGTCCCCTGTCCCCATGTGTAAACTATCAGCATCGGCTTTGCTCTTTATGTTCTCCTGGCCTCTCTTCCTCTCAGATGATGTGTAGAGAGCCCAATCCCCAGGACGCTCAGGACATTCACAGACACCCCAGCCTCCGAGTAAATGGACCCCTCAGCAGCATCCCTGCCTTTGCTAGATATTTCAGCTGCCCACATGGTGCCATTATGAACCCCTCCAGACGCTGCCAGCTGTGGTAACTTGGCCACCAAGAGATTGCAAAGCAGGTGCGTCCACAGTCCCCTATCTCTGGAACCAAGGACATCAAGGTGCCATGTTTTCTCTTTCAAAAATAAAACCCAGCACTTGACCTTTGTTGTTTTGTAATCAATTCCATAGTGTGTTCTATTCTTAAGAGTCAGAAAGGTCAGAGAGAGAAATGCCAAGAAGGGCTCCCTGGACCTTAGAATAGGTCAGAATCAGTGGCTGGAGAGTTGGTGGGTCTGAAGGTCAAGCAGAGGGTCAAAGGCTGCGCAATTAAACAGTGCACTTAGAGACACGAGGGCTCGGATAAGTCTCAGGAAGGTGCTCCCAATTGTTTTATTGTCGGTGCTCCTCCCTCCAATCTGCTACACTGAACAAAACCAGGGGAGGCACAGAGGGAGAAGGGCGTGGGTCTGAACTCTCTGGCCCCGGAACACAAAGCTGTGGGCTGTGGTGGCATCAGGCAGATGGGTACGCTGAGGCTGCACCGTAAGGACAGGTGCCGCGGACAAGGGCAGGGGCAGGATGTGCAGGGAGCAGCGTGGGCATCCTTTTGGGGAACTGTGGCCGGGAGCCCAGCGCAGACAGGAGGTCAGCAGGTGACCAAGAAGCGAAGGTAAATGTCCAGGTCTTCTTCATCCAGGAGCCAGGCCAAGGCCTCAGCCTCAACGTCCCTCATAAAAAAACCACGATGCTGGCCAGGTTAAAGCAGAAAGCGAGATCAAAAAGGTGGTCCTGGACACCTGCTGTCTCCGAGGTGATGTCCTCCTCTTGCTGGGCCATGT